>CAWUFW010016937.1:0-286053 GCA_963921515.1 Calotriton arnoldi | reverse complement strand
AAGAAAATTTTATTAGTAGAGTAGAGGTGTCAATACAGAGTTCATAGCATTAAATACACATCAGTACAATAAATAAATTTTGCTACAGTAAAGATTAAGAAATGAGAAACCAGACTTATGGGTAAATTTAGAAAATCTAAGCAGTACAAATGAATCTTGTAAGTAGGTGATTAATAGATAATGTGATTAATAGATATTGTAGGAACGAATAGGGGATTTCAGGGGGGTTTTGGAACTTCTTGCTGGGATGGTTGTAGTTGGAAACATTGTTTGGCACAAACGTCTAGGTATACTGTAACAGGTGACCACAGGTCTAAGCGTTTCGTAGCCATGCATATAGGATAAACAAAGGAGGTATCCAATCTGTGATTATGGCAAACAGTATACCACCATGCCTTATAGGAGATTTTAGAGAAATCCTTCCAATTTACGGTAATTTGTTGGAATGCAACCGCTAATAACAAGTCAATAATTTTCACATTAAGTGTAACATTCTCCCAACAAGGCGAGAGACTACCTAAGAAAACATGAGTGAAGGAAAAGAAAATTTAGTTCCGAAGATCAGATTAATTTGAGACCACACTTGTCTCCAAATTTTTTTACAATTGTACATGAAAATATCATATGGAATAGGTCAGCATTTGAAGAGGAACATGTCCAACATGCATCCGACACAGTCACAAATCTCTTGCTCAAAGCACTTGGTGTAAATAAAAGTCTGTTGTACACAAAAACAGCGTCTGTGTTGTGTTGGCTGCCCTAGATGATTTGCGTAATTTAAGCCATATTTTATTCCAAAAGAAATTGGCCATGTTGACGTAAGATCCCGTTCCCATGCCTCCTCTGTTTTAGATTTCAGCCTATTAATGTCCCCGCCCGTAAATACTTATATATAGTGGAAGCTCTGGGTCTAGTTTTTAGTAAAGTGCAAAGTATAGAGGAAGGTTCTGATGGAGTGGAGATAGTGGGTGTGGTGGATAATTGAGTGTATCTATCCATCACAGCAGTTTTAAGTAATCTATATTTGTGAATGCTCGAGGCAGGTAAGTCGAATAGTTGACTAAGCGAGGGAAGGATAAAAAGTTTGATTGTGCAAATAACTGATGGATCCAGATCAAACCCCTCTGTCGCCAAGTCTTCCAGTAGAAAGGTTTACTTCGAATAGTTAGGCCTTTGTTGTGCCAAATTGTGGAATTAAGGAATAGCTCCATAGTATTGTGCGTGGAAGCAGATGTGGGTTCCAAAAGCTTCGAGGTCAATTTGATTATGGGAGTGGACATAGCCTGTGGTTTGCGTGAAAATGAGAGGTATTCCTGAAAAGAGAAAGGGGATATGAAGGAGTGCTCGGTTATTGTCCATAAAGGGCAATCATCCACAGATTCAAGTAACCAAAAGGATGCTTGACGTAGGAGAAAAGCTGTCTGGTATGTCTGAAAGTCTGGAAAGTTAACCCCACCTTCTGTACTAGGACGAGTTAATTTAGATAAAGACATTCTGGACCTCTTGTTGCTCCATAGAAAGGAAGATAGTGTGGAATTAATCTTCTTTAAAAACTTTTTAGGAATAGGGACTGGAATGTTAGAGATGGTATATAAAATTATAGGTGATAACATCATCTTTATAGTGTCTAAACGACCCCACCAAGATATATAAAGGGGATGCCATTTAGCTACTAAATCCGAAACCTTTTGTATGCATTTGGTCATACAAAGTGCCACCGTGTCTGCTATTGAAGAAGTCACGTGTAAACCTAAATATTTAATGTGGTGAGGGCTCCAAGTAAAGTTGGAAGCACAAAAATCCGACTTGAAAGTATACTTAGTTAAGGGCAGAATTTCACACTTATCGGTATTCAGTTTATAACCAGAGATGCTAGAATAAGCCTGCACCTCCTCCAAAAAAGTAGGTATTGAGTCTTCCGGTTTGGACATGAAAAGCAGAATGTCATCAGCATATGCTGCAAGTTTAATGTGGGAATTAGATGATTGGAATCCATGTAGGTCAGGATTTTGACGTAATTTGGAGAGAAAGGGTTCTAAGGCCAAGTTAAAAGGAAAGGGGAGAGTGGGCATCCCTGACGCACTCCTCTCTTTAAGTCAAAAATGGTGAGATCAAACCGTTGGCACATACTGCCGCACGGGGATTGGAGTATAGTAGAGCGATTAGGGAGGTAAATTTAGGGCCAAAGCCAAACCACTTGAGAGTATAGAATAAAAAGGTCCATTCAACTCTGTCGAACGCCTTCTCGGCATCAAGTGCAATTGCTGCCAGGGGTACTTTAAATGGGAGGATTTAGACAAGGCATTAAAAAGAAGTCTCGTATTGTCGGTAATAAATCTCCCTTAACGAATCCAGATTGTTCTTTCCCCAATAAGTCAGGTAGGTATGAGTCTAATCGTATGGCTAATGCTTTGGAAAAGATTTTGTAGTCTATGTTAACCAGGGATATAGGCCTGTAATTCTTGCAATATTTAAAATCCTTGCCCTCTTTGGGGATGAGGCAAATATGAGCTTCTGAAAAAGAACCTGAAGAGCTACCTGATGTGCTAAAGGAATCTAATAAAGAATGTAACTTGGGCATTATGAGCTTGGAGAAATGTTGGTAAAATTCTACGGTGAAACCATCTGGTCCTGGTGCTTTGTCCTTTTTAAGATGTTGGAGAGCCTTTAACAATTCTTGGTATGTTAAATCGGACTCCAGGGAGGATAGATTTGGGAAAGCGTTTTGAGGTTTTTGAATACCAGAGAAAAAGTGCAGAAGAGAATTTTCAGAGGGTTGTGTTTCAGAGTCGTACAGAGACTTGTAAAAGAGAGAGAACTCATTCAAAATTTCATTATCTTTAAATTTTAGGTTTAATCCGTTGTCATAAATGGACTCAATATTCAGCTTGTTTTGTTTAACTTTTAAATAATTAGCCAATAGTTTCCCAGCCTTATTTTTGCCTCCGTAGAATTTTGCACTGGATTTTAACAAATATAATGAGGCGTCCTCCGTTGACTTCTTATTAAATTGCATTTTGGCGTTTATGAGAGCTGTGAGGCAATCTTTTGAATGTGAAGTGTAGAAGGAGTGTTCCAATCTTTTAATATCTTGAAGGAGATCCTTAGTTAATTTGCGGAAGAGTTTTCGTTTCTTTGCAACAAAGCCAATTATGAAGCCCTCGCTGAGGCGTTAAAAGCATCCCATATGGTTGAACATGATATGGAATCCGCTTGATTCATCTCATAGAACTCATCAAAAAGGAAGTAAACGAGGCAGTAAACTTTGGGTCTAGAAGGAGGGTATTGTTGAAGCGCCATCTTTTGGAACCTGTGACTTTAGGTAAAATATCTAGGTCGATCGAGACATGAGCGTGATCTGATAATAGGATGGGACCAATCTCTGCATTTGTAAGATTTTGTGAGATGTTGTGAGAGACAAATATGTAA
This sequence comes from Calotriton arnoldi, assembly GCA_963921515.1. Classification (NCBI taxonomy): domain Eukaryota; kingdom Metazoa; phylum Chordata; class Amphibia; order Caudata; family Salamandridae; genus Calotriton; species Calotriton arnoldi. Next base: position 282,624 of record CAWUFW010016937.1, on the reverse strand, counting down.
TCGATCCTTGATTGGGTTTGATGGGAAGGGGAATAAAAAGAGTACTCTCTAGTAGTTGGGTTACAGAGACGCCACGCGTCCAAAAGTTTGTGTTGATTGATAGCATGCACAAAAGATCTATGGGACTTGTTGGGAATGAAAGAAACTTTGGAATTCCTATCTATAAACGGATCAAAGGTCTGATTGCAGTCACCCGCCAAAATGAAATTAACTTCCATGTGTTGGGTAATTTGCTTAGCCAGTGTGGGCCAAAAGGAAGGTTCTCCGCATGTAGGGGCATAGACATTGAGAAGAGAGACAGGAACACCCTTCAAAGATAACTTAACATTTAGCCATCTACCATCAGCATCCGAGTCCTGGGACAAAACTGTAAACGAGAGGGATCTACGGCACAATATCATCACTCCATTACGTTTGCCATCCCCGGGGAAAAGAAGACCTCCCCACCCAGCCCCTTTTCAACTTTAATGATTCAACATCCGATAAGTGGGTTTCTTGCAAGAATACAATATCGGCTTCTAATTTGGCTAAGTAAGAGAGAACTCTCTGCCTCTTGATGGGGAGTTTAATCCCCTAACGTTCCAGGTGATCAATTTTAATGACATAAATAAATAAAAACAATTTGTACTGAAATTATGAACCATAAGTCCAATTCATTATAGTAGCAATGTGAAATAAGAGATATGCAAAACAGGAAAGGAGTATTTTCTGCAGCTTCAAAGTTGAGAAAAATAGGCAAATCATGTAACAAAGGCGTAAAATGTGAGCTGAAGATAGGAATAAGAGAAGAGAAAGATCTAAGAAACAGGCGAAAGGAAGATGCAAAAATAGAAATAAGCAGAGTTATGATGATCAAGAATGCGGTAGATATCAAGAAGTGTGAAGAATTAGTTATACATGTGACACCAGCACGTGAAAGAATACAAGCAATGAAAGAAAAAAGACAAAAACGAAAGACATACCCAGCACCAAACTTGAGGGAATGTGGGAAAAGGACATACCTACAAAGGAAGGGTCATGGATATACGGGAGGATGGATGGGGCCACATGGGTTAGGCAACACAATTGGGATCAACAAAACGGAGGACCAAGGAAAAACCACGGTAGACGAGTAGAAAAACCTGTGGAGACAATAACAATCAAAGATTAGGAGATGTTTCAAAACATAACTGTAAACCATTTATCTCATAAAACAGAACCAGGAAAACCAGCTTTTAACACTAAGCAACGTGAATAGTTCTGTAACGTCCTAGCCGTCGTATCAGATATATCGCCAACTGCTAAAAGGCGCATCCAAAATGGCGGAGTATAGCTGTTAAGCAAACAGAGACTGAAGAACTTGTGGGAAGAAGAAGAGAAGAAACAGTCAGTCAAGTGTTGAATGAAGAGGAGGGTCCAGAGGAATCCATCTCGTGTGTCTTACAGGAGTTAATGAAGTCTTGTAAACGCATTGGATCTTCATACACCGTTGTTCTGTTATTATACGTAACTTTGAAGAGACAAGGATGGAAAAGACCGTATCTGGCCCCCAAGGAACGTAAATCCGCTCTCAAATTCAGGAAAGCTTTGCGTCTGTCGGCAGTAGCTTTAGCATAGTCTTGTGCGAAGAATAGAGACGAGCCTGACCATGTTATTTTTGGAGAGGCTCTAACCGCCGCAAGCACCTTCAATAAATCTGTATATTCTAAGAAATATAAGATGACTCCTCTTGGTCTCTGTGATGAGCTGGTTTGAGATGGCATCCGACCTAACCTGTGAGCTCGTTGGATGTTGAGTTGCGTCCCCTCTGGCATGTGAAGTAGTTTAGGGAGAAAGGATCTAAAGAAAGTGAGAGAATCCGAACCTTCAAGTCCCTCTCCCAGACCGTAAATGCGTAGGTTGTTCCGTCTGTTGCGGTTTTCAAGCTCCTCGATTTGTTTCTGGAGTGTGGATACCTGAGAGTGCAGCTGAGAAACACCTTCACATGTGTTTTTAGGGAGGAAACAGTGTTTTCAACTTCTGTAACTCTCGTTTCCAATCGGGACCAATTGTCTGTTAGAATTTGCAGCTTGGTGTTAGTCTCTTCCATAAAGGGTCGGAGGGCTCTGATTTCCTCCAACAGCATCTCCATCGATACTGGTGAGGCTGACTTGGGTGGAGAAGGAGGGTCCTTCTTGAGACGCTTGGTGAGAGATTTCCCAGCCGGGCCAGAGGGGGGATCCATAGTTGTTCTTAGTTGTCGAGGTGAGGATGATGAAGACTCCTCAAATCTAGAAAATTCAGTAAAGATTCTAGAATTTTTATAAAAATGTTTTTCTTGGAGCTGGACGAGCTGGGTACTTTTATTCTGCCCATAAACCTCTGAATAAGTCTCTCCGTCGCCGGTCAACAGTGTGGGAGTACAAGAAGCGCTTCTCCTGAGAATTTTTGTATAACCTGAGGTCAACACTGACAAGAATCTCCGAACTCCCTCATCTACTTATTACTATCGTACTTCAACAATACATCACTTTGTCTTGTAGAGAGGCCAGACACCCATCAGAGGCTGAGTTATGCTGAATGCATCCAAAAAACAGTCTGTGGATGTAATAATGAGCTCATCTCGCTTACTCCCCTACAGCAACATGTGACGCAAAACCATTGCTCTCTGTAAAGGATGACTCAAGTGACTTAAGAGTCTTAAAAGTCTTAAAATGGCTGCCCTGCATTCCTGTCACAAACCTCCAAATAATTTTAAACACGCTGTGTCTTCCTAAGTCAATTCGATCAAATAATGAGTTTCCCAGCGACTTTTAGGCGAAGGATATGTTAATAACTTCAGCTTAGGAGTTATTAGAGGTTTAGGAAGCAAAATCGGGAAAGTCCGCGATCGCGGCAAAAATTCAAAATGGCGGCCGCGAAATTGCGTTTCTGACAGAGAGCAGATTTTCGGTTTTAAAAGTACTTGCTGTTAGGATTTGATGAAAGCGAGGGCTTCAGGTTGCTCTCCCAACCTTCATTCACGATCTGCCATCCACTCCGAGTCGTCACTCGGTCCTAGAATTGGGTTTTTCCAAGACTCCTCCGGGAGCTTCACCCGTGCGCCGCCATTACCGCTGGGCGCCAAGCCACGCCCCCATCTTTAATGTGTTTAACATTCTAAAACACACCTATTTCTTCCTCACATGAAAACACAGCGAGAAAAAAATGTATTGCTTCCCTATCTCATTGTTCATGAACAAGGCCAAATCTCTGGAATTTATCATTGATAAGAGACTACACCTGGAAGAAACCAATATATATTTTGTCAACTGTGCAAATGCAGATTTTGAGAAAATGAAAACCTGCCTTTCCTAACCCAGACATTAAACATGTCATTCAAGCCTTGATTTTTATACTTTGACAAAGATATTCTGATTGGTCTTCCCAAAGCCTAGCTTGCATCCTTAAGGGAACCAGAGGAGGCTACCCATGTACTCAGGTTTGTAGATCTTTGGGACAGATTTTCTAGAATTAAGATAACTTGCTGTGCTGCATCAAATGGAGAGAGCAGGAATGCACTATATTGTGAACATATAGCATGTTCCTTCTCTCTCTGTGCAATGGTGCCTGCATTACAGGCAGGAATGTTTTTGGGCTGGAAGGGATACCTTCCAGCAGAAAAAGAATCCTTAGAGGCATTTTTCTCTATGTATGCTGTATAATGCAGTATACATTGAAAGAGGAAATAATGAGGAGAATAAACATATTTCTCCTCATTACGCCTCACCTGGATGGATGCATGGCAGGAGCAGACAGTGCAGGTAAGCACGGTAGGGCGGGGCTGGTTGGGGGGGGAGTCGACAGACGATGAAGAGGTAAAAATAGATAATAAAGTAAAGAAAACCACTTACCTTGCGCTCGAAGCATCGCCGACTCGCTGATGCGGCGAATGCAAGGTAAGTAGTTTTCTTTTTTTAATTTTTTTATTTCATTCTCTCTCCACGTTGTCTGTTGACTCCCTCCAACCCACCCCCGTCCCACTGCACTTACCTGCACTGGCCACTCCTGATGAATGGGAAAACCCATGCTCCACAAATGCAAGGTGGCTCTGCGTGGCATAGTAAATCTGACTTAAGGCCTTAAATTGCCCTACTTCGCCTTGTGTGACGGAACAGTGACACAAGCCCTTAGTAAATCTGGGTCTGGATTTATTACAATATCCTTGCCGAATTTGAGTAATTTTTTGCCCTTTTAGCCATAGGTGCTAACGTTATCTGATAGATATTTGGGGGCATATTACCAAGGGCGTTATCGCCGCTTTAGCGGCACTTTTTTCCGCTAAAGCGGCGATATTTCTATCGCCCTATTAGCAAGCTGTCGCTAACAGCTGTTAGCGACAGCTTTATGGCGAAAGGGACTGTTTTGGTGCCGCTTTGCATGTCAGCGATATATATCGCTAATGACATGCAAAGTAGGCGTACCTAACTAAAAGCGACTGAAAACAGTCGCAAACACAACTTCCCCTATTAGCAATGCCCACGAGCGTATAAAAATTCGCGCTAACCGCGATTATCGCTGGAATCTAACACCTGCTAAAAACCTGACTTAACCATTATAATCAATGGGAGGTGGATTGTAAGGTTAAGTCCTCACCTGCCTATTAGCAAGCTTTTCATTAGCGCGTTGAATTCATCGCTGGATTTCTCGCCTATTGTTGGGTTTCGCCGCTATCGCTGGATTTTTTATCGCATTGGAGATAAGCGTTGATAATAACGCGTTATCTCCGCGATGAAATACAGCGATAGCCAGCGATAAAAAAAACAGCGCTACGCGCGCTTTGCGATAATTATCGCAATTCCTTGGTAATATCCCCCTGGGTATTGTTTAAGGATATCCAATGTTACTCCTCTTCAGAAAGGGTCAATATGTTCCTGAAGCAAAAGAGATCAGACTGAAAGCTTTGCTTTCACCTCAATAGGGACAGTTCAATTGAGGTCACTCGTGATAAATGTACAAATACAAGGATTGCCAAACACAGCAATTCTGGATGCTGTAGGATTCACTTGATTCTCTAATAGAAGTCTGCAAACTTTATGTTTTCCTGTGCGAAGAAAAAACAGCCACAGTATTAATGAAGAGTTAGTATAAGCACTACGTCACTCATTTCCTGTAGATCCTCCAGGCAGGTTCGAATAAAGCCAGTTCACTTTTGAGAAGCTCCCATGGGATAAACATAGGTTGCCAAGCTGCTTCTGTGGTTTTAAAGTGCTTCCAATCTTCCTTCAAATCAGACAAAAGGACGGGTTGCATATATTACAATAGAGCAGAGAGATCTCTATTGTTGGGAGTGAGTCTAGAGGATATCTTTCTTATCCTGAGACATACAGAGATTCAAGCAAAGTTCAGGACAACACTTCCTCAGATATGCAAATAGGGATACAGGTATCATATGTCTTCTTTCAAATCTAGATTTGTATTCAAAGTTTTGTTGGGCCCTCATGGCATTATAAGGAGAACAGTGTAGTATGTCATTGAAGGATACCCCAGGCCAATCTCATGCGTTCCTTAATGTATCCAAAACCTTTATTTACAGGCAATAGAACATCTGTGAGATTGACTTCTTGTTAAGGACATTTTTCAGGTGATATAAATTCCAATTAAGATGGCAAAGGATTTCATTACAAGACTGGAGGCTACCATTATGCATGTTTCTTTTAAATCTAACTCCAAGCAGCCACTTAGAAGCAATACATCATAAAGTGAAACAGATCTAGAATAGAATCTTCCAGATGAACAATAGCCATGCACATAGGATAGTCTGCCTCTTTAAATGCGGCTCCAGGCAGATAAGTACATTTTCTCTTCACTTTCATGTATGACTTATATCTTCTAGAATGAGCAACTACATGTGTATGTATGTTTTCTCAACTTCACTTTCATGTATGATCTTTATCTTCTAGAATGGGTAACTACATGTGTATGTATGTTTTCTCAACTTAATTTGTATACCTTTCTGAATAGACTTGTGCCCTTTTTAACTTAATTTGTATACCTTTCTGAATAGACTTATGCCTCTTTGACCTCAAACTTCTCTTAAATCTCGGCTCACACCAAACTGATTTCCAATATACGGAAATCCTGCACCCCCCTCTCCGCCCTCACCCCGGACCTCACACTGCGTTTCCACCCAATCACGGGCTACCCCGAAAATACAGACAAGTCGAGAACTCATAACAAAAATCAATAATTAAAATTAAAAATTAAAAAATAGAAAACCTTTACCCCGTCTGTAGTTGAGGGGCTACCTGGGCAACACAGTAAATCAACAGCTGATCGCTCGCAAGCATATCCAATGTCAGGAAGTCTGGCAGTTGGACACTCCTGTGATCAGCTGCTAACTGCGACCGCAAGTACTCAAAAGCTATTTTTACACCAAAAGCCTCACTTTACAATAAAGGAGCAAAAAATGTAAAAGACCTGATGTAACAAAGCCTTAATTTACATAAGCTCCTCTAATACATAAGCTCCTCTGAACCTTACTAATAAGTCAGGTTGCCTGCCTTCTAAGCCATCTATATAGATTACTAAGTACTACAACCTGTAAAGGAGTATAAAATCTAATATGTCTGATATAGAATCAGATGGTCTTGAGGTACCTACCCCTAACATCAATAATGAAGAAATGAAAAAGATTATTCAACAAGAGATGCACTCCTGCATGCGCAAAACACTCAACCAGGTCATGTCAACCCAAAAAACCCTTAATTGAGGAAGAAGATGGCACTATTGAAACCCAGAAATGCCAAAACGGGGAATGCAATAAAAAAGGAGGCAAAAGATTAAAGAGAAAGGACAACATTGAAAGAATAAGCCTCATGAGCACATTGGGAGGTCTAAGCACCTCAAATAATTTGGGAGGTCTACGCACCTCATCATATAAAGGAGGTCTAAGCACCTCAAACTATAAGGGAGGTCTATGCACCTCAAAAGTATCAGGTGTCCTTAGCGACACAACCTATCAAGGTGTCCAAAGCGGCACACAATATCTAAGTGCTCATCATGATACACAAGATCTTGAAATTGAACCACAAGGGGACCAAAACATGAACCCGTTGGATGAATATATCCTTGACCTAGACCAGAATGATCTAGACTTCGAGAGTCCCCTATCAGAGGAAGAGCTCCCCTCATCCTCTAAAGAAATTATAACCAACCCACTGGGTGAGGAGATGTTCTCTCCACATAATATCAGACACCCGAGGAGCTCAGAATGGTGGCCCCAAGATCACGTAGCCGCATTCATAAAAATATGGATTAGGAAATCGCCTAGAAAGAGAAACACGAAATATCCTAAGGGCAGAATGTCCCAGACCAGTGGTTCAAGAAAAGGTATGCCTGACACCCAACCTCGACCCAGAATTAATCAAATTCCTACTCAAACTGGGTAGAGACCCCAGGAAAGGCATGAAAAGATCACTGAAGGCCTTCCAGGATCACATGCTTGATATTTTAGGTCAGTTGACTAGAATAATTGATATGGCGGAAGACAGCCACATTAACGGTACACCGTTCGACTTAGATCTACTAAGCTAAGAGGGTGGAGTCAGAAAACCCTGATCATATTAGGGAACGTGAATGCAGGGATAAATGCAAGCGACGAAGAGTAGTCCTTACCAAGATCAACCCTAAGCTGAGCGATATGGCTGACAAAGAACCCTCAGCAAACCCCAAAGGACTCCTATTTGGATAGGACCTGATCAATATCTTAGGCAAATACGTTGCAACCTTCACAGCCCTAGACAAAGCTCAGAACAGCATGCGTCAAGTATTCAACCCTAGTGTTTTTGCCAGGGCCGGCAGAAGGGGCCACTCTACCGGCCGTGCCTACCAAAGGCCCTACTACAGACAATGAGGATTAGGTCGACTCGGATTTTCTTTTACAGACTTGGAAAACAATTACACAAGACCCCTGGGTTTTAGAAACCATTCAAGGCTTCAAAATAGAATTTTCAAAAACCCCGACACAATCCTCACCCCCAAGAAACCTAGTACTGATCACAGAACAACAGAAAATAGTAGAGGAAGAGGTAATATCCCTGATAGAGAGAGGAGCAATTATATAAGTACCATGGGATCGTATGAGATTCGTAAGCACTCTCTTTCTGGTATAGAAAAAAGACAAGGGTTGAAGACCAGTCATAAACCTGAGAGAATTGAACAAATCTCTCATCTACAGACACTTCAAAATGGAGGGTATCTACCTCCTGAGAGACATGCTTCTAGAAAAGGACTGGCTAGTGAAGTTGGACTTGAAAGATGCCTACTTCACAATCCCCATGGCCTCAGAGTTCCAACCATACCTCCAATTAACATGGAACTGTAGTCTATTCCAATTCCAAGCTCTACCCTTTGGGCTATCTTCTGCTCCCTGGTGTTTCACCAAGGTAATGAGAGCTATAGCATCCTTCTTGAGAGAAAGAGGGATACAACTGATTGTCTATCTCGACGACATTCTCATTATGTCCCAGCACCACTCGCAGATTCTTCAAGACCTGAATACAGCAGTAAATCTCTTAGAGAGCCTTGGCTTCATAATAAACAAAGAAAAATCTATCATGACCCCCTCAAAATCTCTGGAATTATTGGGATTCACTGTAGACACAGTAAAATCACTTTTGCTACTACCCAAGAAGAAAATCACGAAAATTCGCAAAGAAATACGACTTGTATTAAAAAGAGACCTCTTGTCCCTAAGAGAACTAGCCAGACTCCTGGGCCTCCTATCGCCCTCTATCCAAGCTATCTTTCCGGGACCTTTACATTATCTAGCCCTTCAAAGAGTGAAGGCAAAAGCCCTCCATGCTGGACTATGGTACGGAGACAAAGTAACCCTAGACCACGAAGCCAAATCAGAACTGAACTGGTGGTTAGAGAACCTAGATGCCTGGAACGGCAAAGCCATTTTCGGAAACTCCCCAGAATTCATTCTAGAGTCAGATGCGAGCCTTCATGGCTGGGGAGCGTGCTTACAGAATCAGAACACGGGAGGTCTATGGTCCTATACAGAGAACTCACACCACATAAACTACCTAGAGTTAACTACTGGCCTTTACGCTCCGATGAGCTTCAAACAATCCCTACAAGGCAGATTGATTATTCTAAAAATGGACAACATATCAGCTGTGGCATACCTAAATTGCTTAGGGGGTACAAAATCCTCAGACCTATCGAATCTAGCCAAAAAACTATGGATGGTCTAGAACACAAGATAGCTCTAAAAGCAGCATACTTACCGGGAAAAAGCAGCATCACTGCTGACTGGAATTCAAGATTCCTCCTAGACCACAGCAACTGGAAACTCAACGTGAAAGCCTTCAGAACTTTAAATCAGTTCTGGGGTCCAATGGAAGTAGATCTTTTCGCAAGCAGACTGACATTCCAACTGCACAAATATTTCAGCTGGATGCCAGACCCTGGTGCTCAAGCAGTCAATGCCTTTCTCCAGCCATGGAAAAGAATTCGAGCATATGCATTTCCCCCATTTGCAATGATCCAGAGAGTCTTCCGGAACGTGAGTCAAGACCAATGCTCCTTATTATTAATAACCCCTTTCTGGCCCTCCCAGGCGTGGTTTCCGATGAGGTTGGAATTAGCCTGCGAAATACCCTTTCTACTTCCAGCCGGGTAAGGCCTTTTAAGAGACATAGATGGAAGGGAACATCCCCTAGTCCAGACAGGGACTTTGAACCTTCGTGCCTGGAAAGTGTCAGGAAATCTAATGAAATCACAGATATTTTGAGACAAGCTACTACACTCCTCCAACAGTCATGGGCTCCTGGAACCCACTTTAGATGCAATAGCATCTGGAGAACTTGGGTACGCTGGTGCCTGGAGAGGAACCTGGATTCCGTGGAGGCTCCTATCGTACACGTAGCAAACTTTTTAGTTTAACAATATGAGAGAGGGCTTACTTACAGATCAATTAATTGCTACAGATCAGCTATTTCAGCAGGCCACGCTCTAATAAATGGCAAGACCAAAGGGAAAAATTCCATAATATACAGAATTATGAAAAGTATCAAACTAAGGAGACCACCTAAACCTAAATAGGAAACCCTATGGAATGTTAAGTTACTACTATACCCTTTCACTACCTTGCCTGACAACAGATACCTAGATAAGAAGAGACTTTCCATAAAACTAGCGTTTCTTCTCTGCCTAATCTCCTGCCGTAGAGTATCAGACGTTAAAGCACTAGAAGTAACTCAGAGTCTATAACGCTTTTGGTGTCAATTTTGAGATTATTAAGAGAACTAAGACTATGTTAGATACATTCTTCAACACAAAGTTTAACGCATGCAAAAAATGTTGTGTGCTAGATTGTATGAAAGAATATGATGCAAGAATGAGCGAACATCATGCAAATGGTGTTAACCAATTACTTATCTCTTTTGTGAAGCCCTTCAAACCCATTACATCAGCTTCTATAGCAAGATGGGTTAAATATGCAATGCAGTCAGCTGATATTGACCTAAAAAGGTTCCAGGCACACTCAATAAGGGGCGCTATGGCTAGCGAATCACTTTGGAAAGGGGGTAAACTAGATGACATTCTTAAAGCAGCTGATTGGTCAAATTCTAACACTTTTGCTAAATACTATTGTAAACCTATTAATCATATGTCAGATGTAGTGTTACTAAACTACCAACATGCATAATGGTAGCCTCCGGTCTTGTAATGAAATTGCGATTCTCCTAATAATCTGGATGACAAGAGAATCTGGATTTCATTAAAGACACGGAGGCTAACATTATCCCACCCTTCCCCTCCCATGGGTGGATACATGAATTACTGAACAATAGATGCATAATTTATGATACAACCTTTATTCAGTGTATTGTTGAAAATTTCATACAACCTTTATTCAATGTATTGTTGAAAGTTTCATACAACCTTTTTTCAATGGATTGTTAAAAATTTCATATAACTTGCCCGCTTTGATATTTCACCTTTCTCAGTTACATGACAACAGAGCACTTATACTCTTTCTTATTTCAGATAACTCAACATAACTGATTCAGCTATGCTGCTGTTTCCGCAAGGAAGATGTTCAGAAAGAATTAACTCTGTGTCCCCTTCATTCAATCTTCATTATTTCTATCCGTTTGGAATGCACACAAAATAAAGAAAGAAAATGTTATACAGAAGAAGACTTACCTTATTACCTCACATTTAAAAGAGGCAGACTATCCTATGTGCATGGCTATTGTTCATCTGGAAGATTCTATTCTAGATCTGTTTCACTTTATGATGTATTGCTTCTAAGTGGCTGCTTGGAGTTAGCATTAAAAGAAACATGCATAATGTTAGCCTCTGTGTCTTTAATGAAATCCAGATTCTCTTGTCATGTTATTAGGAGAATCGCAATTCTCGTGCAGACCAAGACCACCCCCCTGCCCAGTCTACCCACCCCCTGACATTTTACACAAAGACAGAAACAGCTGGCAAAAACCTCTCAGTAGCTCATCAACCGAAATAGTCCATCAGCACTCAAGTGGACAAAGTAGATGTGCGAGAGACTATTCTATGCCTTACTGTCATGTCGTAGGCGCATCAAGAAATATCCTCTACTAGTCCCCTATCTTCTACATGAATTCTTTTGAAGTCAGGGAAGCATAAGTCACCTATATCCGTAATTAGTTTTATCTCTAGAATAGGTATTCTTTCATAGATGTACTTCTGATTCAGAGACTAGAGGTCAATTACAGATGGGAGTTTCCGCCCACAATCGATGAGCCTTCTTAATATTATTCTAATGGCTATAATCAATTCAAAATGGTTCATCTTTAGATATTTCATGTAGAGAGAGATGCAATTGGGAGTGGAAATCGAACAGCTAGCTACCTTAGTGTAGAACAAAGCATCACATGAGATATGGCTGGCTATGGGGAGAACAATTTTACAGTGGACCTGTCTCATTGTCCATGCACACTTAAGATCAGATGGGGATGAAACTGTTCTTCCATAGGAAGTGTATAGGATGTTGGTTCTAAAACTTCTATACCTCCCAGTGTCAGCCAAGTCACTTGTGTAATTGTCTGACTAGTGATATATCAGCACAGACTTCCATGAAAGAGTAGGAAAACATTTTATAAAGCATCTAGAGGCGTAGAGTTGTACAGCAGGCCACATACCACAGCAGGGGGTCAAAACAGTACCCCTGAAACATGCAGTCTAGGGATTCACAATGTGGCTAATGTACTTCTTACAAAAAGGCCATGTAGTATTATGGTAAGAAAAGTGGAAACACTTTTTAAGAACAGTAGGCGGTTTAAGATTTCTGTGCACTTTTCAATTGAAGCCTATGATTAATATAATGGAAAGAGTTATTACAAGCCTTCCCCATGGGTGTATGCACTTCACAACATAAACCTAAAATTCCAAGCATTAGTGACAATTTATCTAGCACAAATTGCTAACTTAATTTTTCCTTGTTGCATTAGTGAAAATAGGCATTTTAAACAAATGTATAGGTATTCATTTTCATCAGTCTTCGAATGATGATTCTGCAGAGTTCAGACAGATCTCTGCAACTGACATTTAACCATCTGACTTATCTGAGCTATACTAAACCAAGTCAGATCTATTGTCACTGTCTTCATTGCTCATATGTGAAGCAAATTACACATTACAAATCAATCAATATGTTTTATTTTAAAATGAATCTTCTAATATACTACACTGTATTTTAGCCATACCTTCATTTAATGGCCATAGTGGTAGCATGTTTAAGAAAATCGGGAAGATGGCATTGAAAATGTTGTTTCTTAGGAGCTCTTTTAAGGTCTGTCTTGACAGTTGATGGAGCAGGGTTTTGAGAAAATAAAACCTGCTCGGATTAACTCCTCGGTAACATTTACTAACAGTGTGCGGTGAAACTAACATGCAAAAACACGAAAACAAGGGGAAATGCTTATGCGCATGCATGCACTAACACGTGGACTAATGCATGAAAGACTAGGCTGCATTTGCGCTCTGCTTAAAAATAAAATAATAATAATGCTGCTTTCTGCACGTTAATGCTTTGTTAGACAAATAACGTGGGATAGTGCAAATGGTGGGCGGTAAAACAGTGAGAATTATATTTCATGACAATAATAATGTCTGTGTTTTATTCATTGTAGTGATGCTTGCATGGGCCTACATCGTTGCATGACGAGTTGAGGGTTAAAAAGAAGAACTAATAAATAAGTCGAAAATCGAGCTCTGAGAGAGAATGGAGAAGGCAAAAGCTGATGACCTTCAAGAAATTATTGTGTGTCTGCCAAGTAACAGAAGGATGGCCGTGGGACCATGTGCAAATGTGCAAACTTCTTCCGCGGAAGCTTCAGAGGCGGACAATGAAAATGTAGAGATTTGTAACATGTTACTAGTTGGAGGAAGTTGTGTATTCATGAGACATGGCTTACGTATTGTTAGAAATGTAAAACAAAGAATGCTGTGAAAACATGGACGTGACTATGGTGGTGTGATAGAACACCCCCTAAACTGACCAATGAGAGACAAAGATTCTGAAAATGTTGTTACAATGGTGGGTTGGACATGAAGGTTTATAGAGTATAACTGGGGTGTCTGCGGGGTGTTGGAGTGCACGCCTTTGAAGAAGCTAGAGAGGGGAGATCGTCGCTGTCCGTCGGTTTGCTGTATGCAGATAGAGGCCTACCTGTTAGCTGTTCCTGTCCTACTCTTTGTTCCCTGAACTTTCTCGGGAACCCCCATCTATTCCCATGGCCAGGGGCTAGATTTTCCACTAAAATACTTAGGTTAGTATAGCTAAAATCTATATTTTGCATAATCATTTGCAAATGTATTTTGTCTCTGAAACTTTTGTCTCTTCATCTATCCACTCCTTCATTGCATTCTGTTTATTGATATATGAGTTTGACACCTTTTGCTTTGATAAATGTTCTCTCTCTGTGATTTATACTTTGTTTGCCTTGTAAAACTGTACATGATGAGCATTTACCTTCACATTATTTGCGATAAATATTATTAACCTTATACCGAGTTTGTGATTTATTTAGTATAGATTGATAGTTAGTTTCTAATTATTACCATCAACTTCTCAACTAATGGTTCATCGACCAGAGGAAAGAGAGTTGATTACAGGTTCAATTATGTATCTGGTGTGTTAGGACGAGCCTGTAGTTTATGAACAACTGATTTAATGTAAACTTGAAACAGTGCAACAGGGATTTATGTGTTGGGTGTATGAGTATGGGCCAGTGATTGTGTTTTATCGATTATCGATCCCTGATTGGCGCTGGATCAGTTTTTGGTAGCAGAGGATGGTTTATTATTCATTAGTTTGGTAATAATTATCGATTATTGATTCTTTGTTTACTTAACATGAAAAGTTAGTGTTTTGTTCTATGTTGTCTAGAAGTCTGGGTACGGAGTTACCTAAGATCCCGGGATGATAATGTATTAGCCTGAAGAGGCAGAAGAATAGTGTGGATAAGTCATCACACTGCAGAAGTACTTTGTCTGTTGTCATAATACTTAACGGCGAGAGGCTGTTAGTGTTATATTATGGACTATTCGTTTGAGAGTAGATTTTGCTTGAAATAGTGAAGGGTCCTCTTCCGAAACTCTGGCCTTATATCCCTAAAGGAGTACCAGGACCTCTATCCATGTGAAAGTCCTCTTCTGAAACTTTGGCTAGTATCCCTAGAGGAGTACCAAGTCCTCCCGTAGCTTGCTTAGGTGTAGAATAGCGCTGGTCGTTATTTTAATTGGAGTGAAAGAATCTTTCTTTTGAAGTGGAGACTATCTCTTTATTTAGTGGAACAGACAAAGTAGCATTGTTTTATGTTTCTTTTCTAACAAGTTTTGTTGAGAAAAGTATAGAAAAACATTGCCGTATTATTTTGTCGTCACAAAAAGCCGCACTGGCATTGGTCAGACAGTTGGCGTTTGAAGTGCTGTGATTGGTTGATTACTGTGAGCCGCGCTGGTATTGGTCAACGTACTGATTATGTAGGAGTGTTCTGATTGGTTGGTTGGTGTGAGTCGCGCTGGACGGTTGTTAGCAAATAGAATAAACAGAAGTACGAAGAGTTTGTTGTTTTTTTATTGAATTGTATTTTAGCGAGAAGATTTGGGAAAAATGAAGCTGATTAATAAGATAAAGAGTTTCTTTTAAAAGGACAAACCAATAGTTACAAGATAGGGAATTCCTATTCCACCTCCAGGGACAGCTGCTTCTTTTATGATGTTGGAACGTGGTTACCATACGTGTACTTGGTTAGAAAATTGGGTGAAATACACGGAAGATGATGGTGTTTTAGCTTTTCCGAAGCATGGTACATTTAATGTAAGGATCCTACAGAATTTAAGAGGAAGAATGAACTCTTTAGAACCAAATCCCAGACCTACACAGTATGAAGCGCTTGAGGAATGGGAACAAGAAGCGTATGATCGAGAGAAGTATAGGGGCGGAAGGAGATATAGCAGTATAATGTCTAGGTATCCTTTTGAAAAACGGGATGATAAAATGAAAAGATGGAGGAGAGCTGTGATAGCGGATGGTTTGTACCTAGTTATAGTTGCTGAAGAAGCAACTGGAAGCAAATGTAAAGAGAAGAAGAAAAATGTAGAGACATCAAGGATAGATTTTGACCCAAGTGACTCTGATGATGAGTTGTTAGATGACATTTTGATTAAAAGACCTCCACCTTATCAAGAGAACTCAAGTGAACAGTCCCAAATGCACCATTAATGGGAACCCCACTAATTCCGCAGGTTTCACAAGTCCCGGTGGTTACTAAAGTAGTACAAGAGAGTGAAATGGACATGCTGAATAAGGCAAGAGAGGAGTTGACTCAGAAAATTAATCAGTTGAATCTGAATGTGGAAGCATTAACAGTGCCAGTAACAATTGGACCTACAGTTCCGTTGTATGGAGAAAAACAGAATATATCAAGAGCACATGCGTTGACAGTCCCAATGAATAGAGACAGGAATAAAGTGGTAACGATAGTTGATCAGGCTGAACAAACTGAAACAAGTACTTCATTAATTGATATGCCAGTTTGTGAGATGTTAACTGAAACCCCTAAGAGAAGTGCGCAAATGGATCCGAGGAGAATAGTGCAGAATGTCACTCCGGTATCAGGGAGTTCAATGGGACCTTCACCAGATGAATTAGATGACTGGATAAGGGGAATGGAAAAGCGAAAACCTCAACCACAGAGTACAGATGTGAGTAAACTGAGAGTGGATTTGGAAGAAATGATTATTGGTACAATAAGCCCAGACAGATTGAGTAATTATCGAGATGAAGAGTTGTGTTTTCTGTGCAAAATATTACTTTGAAAGCGAGAAATCTTCATGAAAAGTTAACAGAGGCTGCTTGTGAATATGGAGTGGACATAGAGAAATCAAGAGTGTTACAGAAAACATATAGACTGGATTTTACTGAAAAGGATTTAGAGAGCTTGACTGCGTCTGGCAAAAGATTGCAAATAAAAGAATTAATGAGTATCTGAAGAAATGGGGAGATGTAGAATGGTGAAAAGGTAGATGGGCGAAAAAGAAAGAAGAAATGATTGCCAATAAAAATGCGTCTTTATTTCCACTAAGAGAATCAGAACAGGCTGAAAGGTTGTGTCCAATGAGAGAAGTTCCGGGTGGTGGATATGTTCACGTTCCTTGGATAAGACAGGATATATTGTCTTTTACTAATGACTTCCCTAGGTTGAGGGAAAAGCCAGTTGAATGGTACAAACAAGTAGAGAGGTTTGTGAAGGTTTTAAAGGTCTTGTGGAAGGATTTGGATGGTTTATTTGAGATTGTTGTTCCAGCAGATTTATTGACAGAGTGTAAAATTGCTGTTGATTGGCCTAAAGAAGAATATCCTAGAGATGCGAAAACAGGTGCACCTTCAGATGAGGTGATGAAGAAATACCATCAGGTAATTACTTACCTGACGGGAAAAATGTGTCCGAAAGAAACAGATTGGGTTAAAATTGACAGAACAACCCAAGAACCAAAGGAGTCGGTACATGCTTATTATGAAAGGTTGTTACAGGTGTTCAAACAGTACAGTGGGTTTGAGAATATTGGAGATAAAATATGGGACATTTTGTGTATCATTTTGTATTTGGATTAAAACCAGAAATTAGTAACATGATTCAGCAACATTTGTTTTGTTGGCAGAGTAAAATGGTTGATGAGATACTGAGGTATGCAAAGTATTGTAGTGATGATATTGAATCAAGGCATAAGAAGCTAAAAGAGAAAATGATGTGGGCACAAGTGAAAGTGGCAGAACAGCAAGAAGGAAACAGTGGTTCTCAAACAGATTATCAGATGAAAGGTCAGAATCAGAATGGTCAAATAACGAGTGGTAGTAGAAGTAGAGGTAAAATGAATAAAGATGAAATGAAAAGGAATTATCCTTGTCATGCAAGCGGAAAATTTGGGCATTAGAAGAATGAGTGTAGATCTGCTCAGAAAAATAATGGGATAAATCAAAATTTAAATTCACAGATGCAGAATGAGGTGGTTGTGAATCAACAACAGCAACAGCAGCAGCAGATAGTTACTCCAACGTTACAGGTACCACAAGCTCCTATGCCAAATAATGTGAATGCTCAAGTGCAGAGATACAATGCGAACACTGGGTTTCACGCAGGTGAACAAATTGGTAAGAATCAAAATGTGCAAATGGTTTCGCAATACTTGTTGCAGTGCAATGAGAGTGATTCAGACTCATCTCAATGACGGTGCCTGAGGGGGGAGGAAGAGTGCGTGCTTGGCGCAACTCTAGAGGTAGATCAGTCAGGTCCATTTGTTGATGGAAAAGTGGAAGGTTATGATATTACATTCCTAGTGGACACTGGTGCTACCCGTTCTACTGTAAGAGCAGCAGGAATTCCAAACCTACCCCTCTCGGGAGAAACTATCCAAGTTGTAGGAGTCTCCAATAAGCATATCAAAACCCCAATAACAAAGCCAATAGAAGTTCATATTGACCAAATGATTGAGCAAGGTATTTTAAGAGAAATACTAAGCAGTCCTTGTAATTTGCCTATTATGGGAATTAAAAAGCCAAGCGGAAAATATAGGCTAGTACAAGATTTACGAAAAATAAATAAGATTGTAGTACCCTGTTGTCCAATAGTGCCAAATACAGCAGTGATTTTATATCAAATTCCCTGTGATGCAGAATGGTATACAGTAATTGATCTGTGTCAAGCATTTTTCTCGATTCCTTTACATCCGGATAGCCAGTATTTGTTTGCGTTCCGGTTCGGAGACCGTGTTTTGGCATGGTGCCGAGTTCCCCAAGGGTACACAGAGAGTCCATCGATTTTTAATCAGATTTTGAAAAAATGTTTGGAGACTTTGATTATGCCATAAAAATCGGTTTTGGTTCAGTATATTGATGACCTACTGGTGGCATCAAAAACACGAGAGGCATGTGTGACAGATACAATTGCCTTACTGAATCATCTGGCAGAAGGTGGACACAAAGTGTCACAAGCAAAATTACAATTTTGTAAACAGGAGGTCCAATATTTGGGACACAAAATAGAGAAAGGAGTCAGGAAGGTGACACCAGAACGGATCAGTGTGATTAAACAAATGAGCCCTCCTAAAACTCAGAAGGAAGTGCGAATGTTCTCGGGAATGGTTGGATACTGCAGACAGTGGATCAGTGGCTTTTCACTAATTGCAAAGCCTGTACAGAGGTTAACACAGAAAGATGTGACTGATCCGATTGAATTGGATGATAAAAGCATGAAAGCTTTTATTGATTTACGAGACAGTCTTTGTCGAGCACCTGCATTGGGAATGCCGGATTATACAAAGGATTTTGAGTTGTACTGTTGTGAGAGAGATGGGTGTACACTTTCAGTTTTAACTCAGAGACATGGAATGGCACGACGTCCAGTGGCATATTTTTCTGCTACTTTGGATTCAGTGGCTGCAGCGTTACCAGATTGTTTGAAAGCAGTAGCTTCTACTTGTGTGAGCTTGGAACAAAGTGAAGCGATTGTGATGGGACATTCAGTTAAAGTATATGTGCCACACTCAGTTGAGATTCTTTTGACAAGAACAAGTACACAGCACATGACCTATAGTCGGCTGACTAGGTATGAAAGAGTAATATTAGGTGCTGAAAATGTGACTGTGGTGAGATGTAGGACAATAAATCTGGCAACATTGTTGCCTAGTCCATTTTGTGAGGACGTAAGAGATGAAGCAGATCACAATTGTTTGGATGTGACAGATTTGTGCACGAAACCAAGGCTAGACATTAAGGATACTCCGCTAGAGGAATCAGATAGTGTGATGTTTGTTGATGGATCTTGTCTGAGAAATGAAAAAGGCGTATTGAGTTCTGCCTATGCAGTATGTACAGTGGCTGCGGTTCTGGAAGCACCCTGTCTAAAAGGGGTAAATTCTGCACAAATTGCTGAGCTCATAGCTCTGATCAGAGCAAGCAAAATTGGCAAAAATGTGAAAGTATCCATATTTACTGACAGTCAATCTGGTTTGGGGGTGGTTCATGATTTCAGACAGTTATGGATGCAAAGGGGATTTCTGACTTCTTCAGGTTCTCCGATCAAAAATAGTAAAAATTTGAAAGATTTATTGGATGCTTTGCAATTGCCCAAGAAAATTGAGGTGGTCAAATGTTCTGCACATAAGTCAGGAAATGTTTATGTGACGAGCGGCAACAGATACGCTGATCAAGTA
This sequence comes from Calotriton arnoldi, assembly GCA_963921515.1. Classification (NCBI taxonomy): domain Eukaryota; kingdom Metazoa; phylum Chordata; class Amphibia; order Caudata; family Salamandridae; genus Calotriton; species Calotriton arnoldi. The sequence continues at coordinate 262,914 of CAWUFW010016937.1, read as the reverse complement.
GCGCGTTTCTGTGCACAAGATTCAATTGAGATAAACAGAGGGGTGGAGAAGAAAAATACCAATTGCCACCTGATGTTTTCTTCCTGGGAAACTTGGGATGAGATTAGACAGTTACAAGAAGAGGCAAGTGTGGAGGAAAAGGAAATTTGGAAAAAATCAGGCTGCAAGAAGAGAGCAGAAGATGAAGTTTGGGTGTATATAGATGAAAGACCAGTTATGCCAGATTCTTTACTATCGCAAATGGCAAGGGTATACCATGGAATTGCACAAGTTGGAAGAGATGCAATGATTAGGCTTTTCAAGCAGTCATGGTATAACCCAAAATTCAGGGTCATTGCAGAGAGTCTATGCCAAAGGTGTGTTATATGTCAGCAGCAAAATCCAGGCAGAAAGACAGTTGTGAGTTGGGGACAAATTGGAAAGGCAGCAGGATCATTTACGAGGCTCCAGCTCGATTTCATTGACCTTCCCCCATGTAACAGACTAAAATATGTGTTAGTTGTTGTTTGTTTGTTTTCTCGTTGGGTAGAAGCTTATCCAACAAGAAGGAATGATAGCTTGACTGTTGCGAAGTTGCTTCTAAGAGAACTAATTCCAAGGTTCGGTTTTCCAGTCACTTTAGAGACAGATAGGGGATCTCATTTTAATAATGAGATAATTCTGATGATCTGTGCAGCACTACAGATTGAGCAGAAGCTGCGTTGTGCCTATCGACCAGAAACATCTGGAGTGGTCGAGCAAATCAATGGAACTATAAAATCTAGACTGGGAAAAGTATGTGCATCCACAACACTGAAATGGCCTGACGCTTTACCCCTGGTATTGATGAGTCTTAGAAGTATTCCAGATAAAAAGACTGGATTGAGTCCTCATGAAGTGCTAATGGGAAGAGCAATGAGACAAGCGATTGTACCAGCAAATAAACTGATGAATATTTCTGATGATCTAGTGCTTGATTATTGCAAAGGATTGGCTGATCTGGTGCGTTCTGTGTCTCATCAGGTTGAATAAATTGCAACCACAACACAGCCGGATCAAGCACATGATCTGAGTCCAGGAGAGTGGGTTCTTGTCAAGAAACACGTGAGGAAGTCGTGTTTAGAACCCAGGTGGCATGGACCGTATCAGATTATTTTGGTGACAACAACAGCAGTGAAGTGTGGTGGCTTGCCAAACTGGATCCACGCAAGTCATACCAGAAGACTCCCAAGTCCACTTGAAAAAGAAGGTGAGCAGCAACTGGTGAAAAAAGATAAGAAACCAGAATCTGGAGGTTGTGAAGCTAAAGAATCTAGAGTGACAAATTCTGACAAGCTTGATGATGATGAACCACCAAGCACAAGTCAAGTAGAGTGGGCATCAGCTACTGGGTCTCGTAAGACTGCTGTTGAGCACGTAGAAAAGGAAGTTACAGAAAATCAAGAGCAAGTTCAACAAAGAAAGGGACTAAATAAAAGAACCTGTGAACTAGAAAGAAAAGGTGAAGAAGTGGTTCAAGCTAAGAGAGCGAAAAATGGTGACAATTGGCCAAGTGGAGTAAAAAGTCTGAAATACACTCTTGAAAGGAGAAAACCAGAACAAATAAATGAAGTATCAAGTCAAACTGAACAAGAAGAATCAGAAGAAGAATTAGTACGAAGAACGAAGAGAATAAAAATGCAAAGCAAGAAATACACAGCTCCTGAATGGACATAAGTAATACTGGAAGAAATTGAGAGCACAGATCAAATAGAAAGAGAAGTTGGTACTGGTACTGAGCAAATTGATGAAAGCAAATTGAGACCGCCTTAAAAGAGAACAGTGAAAAATTAAGGTGCAACAAAATTCAGTGAAAATATTTGGGAAGTTCCAGACGATTTGAAGAAGACTCTTAAAAAAAAAAAAAAAGAGAGGGGGATAAAGAAGAAGCTTTCTTCTTAAAGTGTAGGATACACTATTTTCCAGTGGTTTTTGGACTAGTTTGTCAAAAATTTTAGAAAGTTGTTAGGAATTTCCTTAGGTTTTTCTTAGATTTTTATTTTTTATATAGTAAACAAAATGGCAGAAGATATAGTGACTGGACATCAAGAACCTAGGGGCATATTAGCAAGACCGGCGATAAAATTATCGCCGCTTTAGCGGCAGGAAACTGCCGCTAAAACGGCGATAATGGGCTTGCTAATATGCGTTCTAGAATTCAATAGAAGCCCAGGTTAGATGTGCAGGACATCTAACCTGGGCTTCTATTGAATTCTATAACGCATATTAGCAAGCCCATTATCGCCGTTTTAGCGGCAGTTTCCTGCCGCTAAAACGGCGATCATTTTATCGCCGGTCTTGCCAATATGCCCCCTAGTTTTAAACGTAGATGTATTAAAGCTTGCTTATGTAGGGCCTGATTCACAGAACTAACTTAACTTAACTTAAGTTAGTTCTGTGAATCAGGCCCGTAGTGTCTTGCTATTAATGTTAATATGGTTAATATTAACTGTCTTTGTACCTGTTCTAATGGTAACTAATAACAAGAATAATACTAATGATGTGATAAGTGAAAGAATGGACCCTGTTACTAAAGAAACTCCTAAAACTAACAATGATCGGGATGATGATAGCATTTATCATCAAGATAAATCAATTAGTGATTTCTCGTTCAATGCCTTTACAAAATTGCTTTACGAATATGTTGACACAATGGATGTGAGAGATTGCTATGTATGCATGCAATTACCTTCATCTGTCTCAGAGGGGGTGACTTATCATCACCTTCCTTTAACATATGGCGTATCATGTAGTGTACTAACCAGTCTTTTTTACGTGACGGGGAAGGTACAGTATTATTATTCAAACATGGATTTAGTGTTTTCAGAAATTCCTATTAGAAAAGATATGAATAAGGTGTATAGTAATAGAAATGCGGGATACATGGGAGAATTTTTCCATATTACGCAGACAATAGATATAGTATATGCTCATAGAAATAATCTACCATGTAGTTTGCGGGCTGAAGAAAAAGAATTCATTAACATGGTAGAAGATCGAAGACAGGACTTTCAAAGAAAAGCTGCTGAACAGAGGGAAATTATGAGAAAGGCGAGACTTATGCTGCAATGTCTCTGGATTGGTATCATAAAGGGAACCTGCTTACTTAAACTAAAAACTGACTATAATAATGATTTCATTGGTACTAGTAAATGTGAACACACTTTTCTGATAACTGGTGGATGGGGATTGAAAGGTGGAACTGATCCTGTATTTCCAGGAGTATATTATGTGTGTGGTAAGAATGCTTACTATAGGTTGCCAACACAATGGTATGGTATTTGTTACTTTGGGATCGTATTTCCCAAAGTATATCACGTTGATAGAAATAATAACATCAATTAAATAAAGCATGGACTAACACACAAAAAGAGAGCAAGTTTTTCAGAAATAATTGGTGATATTTTTGGTGCACTGATACCCTCAGTTGGAGTCGTTCTAAATTCGCATAAAATTTGGAAATTGTCCACAGTGGTTGATCATTTATCAACAGACACTGCTGGTGGATTTTTGATGATTGATACTGAAATGGTTGCAATTAGATCAATGGTTTTGCAAAATCGACTTGCCCTGGATATTCTATTGGCAAAAGAGGGCGGAGTCTGTGGCATGTTGAAAATACAACACTGCTGTACTTATATCCCTGATAAAAGTAAAAGTCTTGAGGGATATATAAAGAATATTACGAAATTACATGAAGATTTGACTCAACTGGAGGTTGACGGTGTTTGGGAGAAACTTGGTAAGAGTTTTTCCTCTATAGGTAGATGGTTTTTCACATTTGGAAGTAGTTTATAAGGAAAAATATTAATACCAATTATTTCAATAGCTGTAGTGATTTTGTTTATAATGATGGCATATAAATGTTGTAAGTGTAGATGTGGAAAGAAGCAGATGACAGAAGCAGACAATAAAAGTAGATCTAGGAAAAGAAAGAGAGAAGAAATAGAACTAGAAGATATGAGAGGAAATTATTATGAAATGATGAAAGATTTAGACGAGAAAATGGCAAAACGGGAAAGTAGTACAGTCCTTTAGATGAAAATAAAGGTGGTAATTAGTATGATGCTGATTTTTGTGATGGCTCAAAAATGCCATCAAAGTGGGGAATTGATGGAGCAGGGTTTCGAGAAAATAAAACCTGCTCGGATTAACTCCTTGGTAACATTTACTAACAGTGTGCGGTGAAACTAACATGCAAAAACACGAAAACACGGGGAAATGCTTATGTGCATGCGTGCACTAATACGTGAACTAATGCATTAAAAACTAGGCCGCATTTGCGCTCTGCTTAAAAATAAAAATAATAATAATGCTGCTTTATGCACGTTAATGCTTTGTTAGACAAATAACGTGGGATAGTGAAAATGGTGGGCGGTAAAACAGTGAGAATTATATTTCATGAAATTAATAATGTCTGTGTTTTATTCATCGTAGTGATGCTTGCATGGGCCTACATCGTTGCATGACGAGTTGAGGGTTAAAAAGAAGAACTAATAAATACGTCGAAAAGCGAGCTCTGAGAGAGAATGGAGAAGGCAAAAGTTGATGACCTTCAAGAAATTATTCCGTGTCTGCCAAGTAACGGAAGGATGGCCGTGGGACCATGTGCAAATGTGCAAACTTCTTCCGCGGAAGCTGCAGAGGCGGACAATGAAAATGTAGAGATTTGCAACATGTTACTAGTTGGAGGAAGCGTGTATTCATGAGACGTGGCTTACGTATTGTTAGAAATGTAAAACAAAGAATGCTGTGAAAACATGGACGTGACTATGGTGGTGTGATAGAACACCCCCTAAACTGACCAATGAAAGACAAAGATTCTGAAAATGTTGTTACAATGGTGGGTTGGACATGAAGTTTTTTAGAGTATAACAGGGGTGTCTGGGGGGTGTTGGAGTGCACGCCTTTGAAGAAGCTAGAGAGGAGAGATCGTCGCTGTCCGTTGGTTTGCTGTATGCAGATAGAGGCCTACCTGTTTCCTGTTCCTGTCCTACTCTTTGTTCCTTGAACTTTCTCGGGGAACCCCCATCTATTCCCATGGCCAGGGGCTAGATTTTCCACTAAAATACTTAGGTTAGTATAGCTAAAATCTGTATTTTGCATAATCATTTGCAAATGTATTTTGTCTCTGAAACCTTTGTCTCTTCATCTATCCACTCCTTCATTGCATTCTGTTCATTGATATATGAGTTTGACACCTTTTGCTTTGATAAATGTTCTCTCTCTGTGATTTATACTTTGTTTGCCTTGTAAAACTGTACATGATGAGCATTTACCTTCACATTATTTGCGATAAATATTATTAACCTTATACTGAGTTTGTGATTTATTTAGTATATATTGATAGTTAGTTTCTAATTATTACCATCAACTTCTCAACTAATGGTTCATCGACCAGAGGAAAGAGAGTTGATTACAGGTTCAGTTATGTATCTCGTGTGTTAGGACGAGCCTGTAGTTTATGAACAACTGATTTAACATAAACTTGAAACAGTGCAACAGGGATTTATGTGTTGGGTGTATGAGTATGGGCCAGTGATTTTGTTTTATCGATTATCGATCCCTGATTGGCGCTGGATCACAGTTCAGCTGTCACCAGACAATTATGTGAGAAATCCAGGAGAAGGGCTATGGCCCACATGTTTGGTGCCAGAAGTTCATGTTTAGATTGCGCAGACATTGTGTGCTTCCATAAAAAAGTGTAGGATCTGCACCCAGCGGTGATCATTTAGTTTATTTATCCATCTATATGAGGTTGAACTTTCAAGAGCACACATTTGCTATTAAATTTTCTTAGATAAGTAGCTAATTTATTGGGTTTTTCTCTGGCTGAAGCACAGATTGTAGGAGGGCAGGCATTAAACTATGTGGATTTTTAAGTTTGTCTTGACAGTGCAACTGTTGCATGACCTTTTAACCTACACCAACATTATTCTACAGTTCTTTGCTTCTATACAAATACATATCCATCCTCATGCTATCTACTTGTAATACGTAACATTACATACTACATTATTTTAAAGCCAGACCTATTGGCATTGCTAATGTTTGTTAAAAGCTTGCAGCCGGTTTAATCCTCAAGGGGTTGTAACATCATCATGGCAGGGGCGTCATTTTTCAGAGTTAATGCATGAACTATAAACAGAACAAATCAAATAGTGAGCAAGGGTAGCCTCTTGTCCAAGCAATTTAGCTACAAAAGAAGAAAAACATGATAAAAGAGGTAATGCACTGCCCACTCTACCAGGTAGTCACGCAACAAGAGCCTCTCTTAATATATCCGGGCAGGATGTGCCAGGCGTGTTTTAGAATAGACACCGGGCCTGCCAGTCCTCTGCGGCAACAAAAGCTCGCTTTTTGCTCTAACATAATAATAAGCATTCATCTGTATGGATTGCAACCATCTGTTCTTTTTGAATGAGGAAGCTCAGATCTAGGTCAGTCTCTTCTGATTAGGCAGGCCTTAGCAAATACATTATAACACTTACCACTAGTTCGCTATTGAGCGTCCAGCTTGTCTGCACTGATGGGCGGTTCTATTGATGCAGCAGCTGAGGCCTCAGCACGTGGCTCGCAGCCTCTCTCATTAACTCTCTCTTAGAAGCGTCTCTACATGCGAATTTATAACCCTCGAAGAACTGCTTTAAATACGGGTAAAATTGACTTGTCAATACAGAACCGCGAATCTACCAGCTGCTCTCCAATCTTGAGGCACTCAGGACGCCCCCTTCATTAGGAGTGATTTATGCTTCATAACTCTGCCCTCGCATGTTTCAAGAGGGAAGCAATCATTACATATTTTCACAGCAAATGTATCACTTCAATATTAGCCACTAGAGATATTTCTTCAAAATTGCCCAACTGGCAACCATCACTTCTTAATCACTTGTAAATTGTGAACGCACTCAGGCCCTGCCCGCAGCTTAGAATAATCCCAATAACAGTATGTTCACACAAGTCCATATAATTCTCACCACATTATACTGTTTTTCCAAAGTGGCCATACTTGTCAGCAGCAAACTTTGACAAAAGAACACATTGGCAATTGTGGCTCTATGAAATCCATTAAATCGTTCATTACTCTTTAGAACCTTCTTTGACCACCACAATATCTCATGTTATATAATGAAGGACATGTGGATTATGTGTAGCTCAAACACTATGGGCACCATTCACAAAGGGCCGCCGCGCTCGTGGCAGAGACTCCATAGTCGTGGCGGGGGGCCGGCACTCGTGGTGGGGGCCACGCACTCATGGTGGGACCTCCGCAATGAGTAACTGCAGTGCAGAGGCCCAGCCATGAGTGAGGACCCCGCACTCGGCACTAGTGTGGAGGCCTTTTGTGAATCGGGCCCTGAATATAGAACTATAATGGGCAATGGTGAGTTAGAGAGGTGTTTCTCACCGAGGGGCTCTGAGTGACATCAAATTGACGATGAGAGTGTAGCTCAATCTATCTATGATGCTACTCAGAAACTGAAAGTGAAAAACATCCCAATAACTCAAAGTTACCCATCTATAATTTTATGTTATGTATGGCCCTTAAAATCATCTGCCTTTGCTCATAACTGCAAGGCTGAGACAAAGAAGTAATTGGTACTATTAGATATGACCTCTCCTCCCTGTCTTAAATGTGAAAAAAAATACCATATCTGCCTTTCTTAACGAACCCCGGACCAACTCTCCTGTCTTCCTTCCCCCTCCTGCAGCTGTGCTTTCTACTGTTAGTCAAAGCAGACAAGCAGAGCTGCACTGCCAATCACTGAGAGAGCCCTGTCAGCCTGGCCGATTGGACCTTAACGATGTAACAATGGGTAACATGTTTTGTTAACAACTGTTGCTACATCATAGCAGTGAAATACCACATTTAGAATCTAGTGTAAACTACAAGGGCTTCATATGGAAGTTATGTATAACAATGGGAATCATCTGTAGGCTACACACACAGGAGGAAAAACTCCAAGAGGAGATAAAAATCATTAAGTAAAAGTGAGAAACCCCACAAAGTGCACACACACACATACACACTGAAGCCAAATATGTATTTGTGAAGACACCATCCCTAACCTTATTATGTGATTGATGTTATTTTACCATAAAAAATGGAATTTAAAAAATGTGAAATGTTGGCAGAATGGTAGAGTCTATGTTACAAATGTTGGATCAGTGGCATGTTTATCAGCAGGTCAACCTGCATAAGAAACCAAACACCCAAGTTTATGGGTGTTCAATTACTGTATGCAGAAACTCACACATTTACTCCTTCTAAGGTCAGGAATATATGTTTTTTCAGGGAGAGAACCAAAAGGAAACACCCCCAAAATTAGCGTAGGTGTAATGGAAAGGACTTCTATATGGTAAATCATATTTTAACTGTGGCCAAAAAGAGTTAAATGTGCAAATACTCATATCTTTATATGGAGAATTGAACAAACTGAATACTCTCTACACATGCAATCTCATAAAAACTCCACTAACATCTAGGTACCTACAATCATACACCATACAGTATTCGGCTGTTGGACCTGGCTTTTTTGGAGGGTTATCCCAAAACTTTTGCCTTCCTCCTGTATTTTTTCTGACCTATTTTTGTTGGTTTTATAACTCTGGGCACTTTACCACCACTAATCAGTGTTAGAGTGTGTGTGCTCTCGGCTGTAATCTTGGTAAGATTAGTCTACACATTTTTGGCATATTTAATTTACCTGTAAGTCCCTTGTACAGTTGTATCCTATATACCCAGGGACTGTAAATTAAATGCTTCTAGTGGGCCTGCAGCGCTGCTTGCGCCACCCACAGAAGTAGCCTTTCAATCTTTTCTCAGGCCTCTGCCACCTCAGGGCCTGCATGCACAGTTTACTGCCACAGTGACTTGGCATTTAAAGTTACTTGCCAAGTCTGGAACTCCCCTTTTACTACATATAGGTCACCCCTATAGTAGGACCTAGGTAGCCCTTTGGGCAGGGTGCTGTGTAGGTAAAAGGTAGGGCAAGAGTCTTTGTAGTGTGGCATGTACTGGTAGTGACAAACAGCCTATTTGGTGTCTCACTGCTGTGAGGCTGCTCCTCTCATGGGTTTGCATTGGTAATTCCCTAATATGTGTTTCAGTGGTAATTTCTAATCTGGAAGGAGTAGCGTTCCCATGTTTGGTATATTTGGAATAGTTTTGAAAAATCCTGCTTATTTGTGAAAGCAGATTTTTTATTACTATTTTAGAAATGCCACTTTTAGAAGTGGGCATTTTTGTGTGCTTATGACTCTTTGTGCTTTGCAGCCTGACTCCAAACAATGTCTGGTTTAGAATGACAGGTGCCTGTTTACTGCATTCGCTCTAGACAGTCACAAAGGGAACTGAGGTGTGCCCCGCATATCCTGAAGGGTCTTCCTGAGCCAGAGTGGTGGGAGGAGTTGTCATCTGCACCTGCATGGGGCTGTGCCTACCTTTCACAATGCTGTCTCTGCACCCTGTAGTGTGTCTGAAGCCAGGGCTGAGGATTGAATGGAGGGGTTGTGCACTTCTAAAGGTTGTTTGAAATTACCTCCAGATTAAAGACTTTTTGAGTATAAATACAGGGGCTCTGACCCCATGATTTTAGACACTGCCTGGGACTTGAAACCAGATGCTACTGGCTCTACATGCTGCACATTGCCAGGGACTATTGTGCTGCCAGGAGGAACATTCATTTGGACCATCTGCTTGTTGTGCTGGCCTGCCTGCTGTTTCCCTGCCATTGTGCCCCAGTGCTCTCCAGGGAGGACTGACATGCCCCTCCCTGGTTCATGGGACATCTCAGGATTCCTTCTCTTTCCCTTGCTTTGGTACTTTTTGTTATGTCATCATGTGGCTGACCAACGGGAACCTAAGCGTGGAGTGTTGGCAGGAGAGAGAGTGCTCCCTTTTGGCTCGCGCCGCCCCAGCCACAACGCCAAGGAATTCTGCTGACGAGGTGCACCATTGAGGGAAGCTCTTGTTAGATGCCACTAGCACCTTCCCAGGGTTGCTGTAGCAATCCAAGTGTTGGACGAGGCCAGCAAGTCAGCAGAGAGGACGCTGCACACCAACATTGATTACCTGCCGGTAGTTGCACCGGAGAACGCAGTCGACAAGTGCCACTAAATTAATAGACCACCGAGGTCGGTCCTGTGTAGTTGACACCGCAGCTCTCGAGGAGAGCAGGAACTGCTAGCGCCTGTAGAGACACGCATGTCTGTGGGTTGTTGCCTTTTATCGGTTGACCCGCGAGGGACCCAGAGAGGTCTCCCCGCCAAACTCAGCAGTGTGCCTCCTGCCTGCATTAGACCGTCCCTTGGGGGGCCTGCAATTGCCGCTTTGGGGCTTCTTTTGCCCTGTTTGTGATTCTATGGGGTGAAACCTCGACGAAGGCCAGTGGGTGTTGTTATGGAAACTGGTCATATGCAGGACCTTGCAAAGAGAACAATTGATGGACAGAATGCTGCACAATGTCAAACATTCACCCCAGTACAGAGATCTGGCCCTAAATCCATCGTATTTTGCTCCCCATGTCTTTCCAGGTCAGACCCAGCCATATGCAAATTAGTCATGACCCTGTTCCCCATGGGAACAGTCCAGCCCGAACTGCCAGACCAGGTCCTCCCTGGACTGGAAACAAGCATCCTGGGACTGGTTTCGGGGCATCACACCTCATCAGCCAGGCTAGCTTGACTCCAGTGGCATGGAAAGCATGGGACCCACGTCTGGGCATACCCGTCCCACTCGGGGTGAAAAATGCAAAAGGAACAATTGTTGGACAGAATGCTGCACAATGTCAAACATCCACCCCAGTACAGAGATCTGGGCCTAAATCCATCGTTTATTTGCTCCACATGCCTTTGCAGTTCAGAACCACCTTATGCAAATCCGTCTTGACCCTGTTCCCCATGGGAACAGTCCAGCTGAACTGCCAGGCCAGGTCCTCCCTGGACTGGAAACAAGCATCCTGGGACAGGTTTTGGGGCATCACAATGCAGGACCTTGCCTGAATTACCTTAACGCATGTGATAGGCATACGGATGCTCCTGTGCCCTACTCTCTTTAGAAAGCACACCTTTCGACAGGGCTCACCAGGATTACCGCATACTTGCTAATAGGAGGGCAGGCGTTCCTGGACCCAGGGTCCCTTGGTGTAAATGATGTGCCTCAGGTGGCATTCTTGTGATGTACATCCTGCAAGTGATGTTTTATGTTACCTTTGACCTACCTGCTGCATTTTATACCCTGATATTATGATTTATGTTGTTTTATGCCCTGCATGATAGGATAACGAGTATCATTTCAGGATCTGCATATTATGTACATTGATTATATTTTTGTGACGTGTGCAAGCCTATAAGTCTTTACTTTATTGCACTACCTGTGATGTTATGACAATTGCCTAGTTGGGAAAGTGATTATTGGTTTATGTTGCTTTGATCTATGTGTTGTATTCAATATTTGAGATATTTTTATATAATATTGTGTGGAGTCTCTTTTGTGGTGTATTTATTGTGTCACGTGTGTGTTGTGCAAATGCTTTACACATTGCCCATGGGAAACCTGACTGCTGGTGCCAAGCTCCCAAGGGGGTGAGACGGAGTTATCTTGGGTGTGTAACTCCGTGACTAGAGTGGGTGAGTTGTGACTGTCTTAGGTGCATACCCTAGCCAAACAGAAACCACATTTCTAACACAGGCCGATCAGGAATCTAAGGAGATTGACTAACTGGGATACCTGACAAGTGTTCAGCAGAGGGTCAAATGACCTGCATACCACCACTATACACCACCATACAAAGATAACTGTTAAAAAATAGCTCATGCTCACAAAGCTTTGGCTGGGAGATTGCAATGACCCACCCTCTTTGTTACACAACTCCAAGGAATATCCTACATCCAACACAAGCAACACCAATCTCACTATATCGGACATCATCTGTCCATAATGGTAAGATCATCAGCCATTATGTCATAGTTCTTATAGATTAATTTTCCAGATACGTGGTGGGTGGACTTTGATGTCACGTGGTAGCAATTGAATTCAGGTATACAAAGCCAAAATGGAAAGCGGGGAGAAGAATGATAAGAATCAGGCCATAGAATGGTGGAGTGATTTGTTAAACAAAGTTGAAGACAGTGCCAACCAGAACGAGTGAAGCGTTTTCCCTTGTGATGCAAAATGGGCACATTGACTGTTTTCTCATGAAGCGATACCAAAGGGGATGATGAACGGAGCGCTTGAGCAAATCAAACACTCACCCCCAGTCAACTGATCTGGGTTTAATCCATCATCATTCTTTAGCTCACTCCACCACCCCAGTTCAGACATGGCCATATGCAAATCAGTCTGACCCTGTGCCTCATGGGAACAGTCCAGCCCGAACTGCCAAGCCATGTCTTCCCTGGACCGGAAACAAGCATCCTGGGACCGGTTTCTGGCTATTCAGCCGTCATCAGCCAGGCTAGCTTGAATCCAGTGGCAAAGTGAGCAAGGGACCCACGTCTGGGCATACCCTGCCAACTTAGGGCGAACAAAGCGATACCAAAGGGGATGATGGACGGAGCGCTTGAGCAAATCAAACACTCACCCCCAGTCAACTGATCTGGGTTTAATCCATCATCATTCTTTAGCTCACTCCACCACCCCAGTGCAGACATGGCCATATGCAAATCAGTCTGACCCTGTGCCTCATGGGAACAGTCCAGCCCGAACTGCCAAGCCATGTCTTCCCTGGACCGGAAACAAGCATCCTGGGACCGGTTTCTGGCTATTCAGCCGTCATCAGCCAGGCTAGCTTGAATCCAGTGGCAAAGTGAGCAAGGGACCCACGTCTGGGCATACCCTGCCAACTTAGGGCGAACAAAGCGATACCAAAGGGGATGATGGACGGAGCGCTTGAGCAAATCAAACACTCACCCCCAGTCAACTGATCTGGGTTTAATCCATCATCATTCTTTAGCTCACTCCACCACCCCAGATCAGACATGGCCATATGCAAATCAGTCTGACCCTGTGCCTCATGGAAACAGTCCAGCCCGAACTGCCAAGCCATGTCTTCCCTGGACCGGAAACAAGCATCCTGGGACCGGTTTCTGGCTATTCAGCCGTCATCAGCCAGGCTAGCTTGAATCCAGTGGCAAAGTGAGCAAGGGACCCACGTCTGGGCATACCCTGCCAACTTAGGGCGAACAAAGCGATACCAAAGGGTTTGATGGACGGAGCGCTTGAGCAAATCAAACACTCACCCCCAGTCAACTGATCTGGGTTTAATCCATCATCATTCTTTAGCTCACTCCACCACCCCAGTTCAGACATGGCCATATGCAAATCAGTCTGACCCTGTGCCTCATGGGAACAGTCCAGCCCGAACTGCCAAGCCATGTCTTCCCTGGACCGGAAACAAGCATCCTGGGACCGGTTTCTGGCTATTCAGCCGTCATCAGCCAGGCCAGCTTGAATCCAGTGGCAAAGTGAGCAAGGGACCCACGTCTGGGCATACCCTGCCAACTTAGGGCGAACAAAGCGATACCAAAGGGGATGATGGACGGAGCGCTTGAGCAAATCAAACACTCACCCCCAGTCAACTGATCTGGGTTTAATCCATCATCATTCTTTAGCTCACTCCACCACCCCAGTTCAGACATGGCCATATGCAAATCAGTCTGACCCTGTGCCTCATGGGAACAGTCCAGCCCGAACTGCCAAGCCATGTCTTCCCTGGACCGGAAACAAGCATCCTGGGACCGGTTTCTGGCTATTCAGCCGTCATCAGCCAGGCTAGCTTGAATCCAGTGGCAAAGTGAGCAAGGGACCCACGTCTGGGCATACCCTGCCAACTTAGGGCGAACAAAGCAATACCAAAGGGGATGATGGACAGAGCGCTTGAGCAAATCAAACACTCACCCCCAGTCAACTGATCTGGGATTAATCCATCATCATTCTTTAGCTCACTCCACCACCCCAGTTCAGACATGGCCATATGCAAATCAGTCTGACCCTGTGCCTCATGGGAACAGTCCAGCCCGAACTGCCAAGCCATGTCTTCCCTGGACCGGAAACAAGCATCCTGGGACCGGTTTCTGGCTATTCAGCCGTCATCAGCCAGGCTAGCTTGAATCCAGTGGCAAAGTGAGCAAGGGACCCACGTCTGGGCATACCCTGCCAACTTAGGGCGAACAAAGCGATACCAAAGGGGATGATGGACGGAACGCTTGAGCAAATCAAACACTCACCCCCAGTCAACTGATCTGGGTTTAATCCATCATCATTCTTTAGCTCACTCCACCACCCCAGTTCAGACATGGCCATATGCAAATCAGTCTGACCCTGTGCCTCATGGGAACAGTCCAGCCCGAACTGCCAAGCCATGTCTTCCCTGGACCGGAAACAAGCATCCTGGGACCGGTTTCTGGCTATTCAGCCGTCATCAGCCAGGCTAGCTTGAATCCAGTGGCAAAGTGAGCAAGGGACCCACGTCTGGGCATACCCTGCCAACTTAGGGCGAACAAAGCGATACCAAAGGGGATGATGGACGGAGCGCTTGAGCAAATCAAACACTCACCCCCAGTCAACTGATCTGGGTTTAATCCATCATCATTCTTTAGCTCACTCCACCACCCCAGTTCAGACATGGCCATATGCAAATCAGTCTGACCCTGTGCCTCATGGGAACAGTCCAGCCCGAACTGCCAAGCCAGGTCTTCCCTGGACCGGAAACAAGCATCCTGGGACCGGTTTCTGGCTATTCAGCCGTCATCAGCCAGGCTAGCTTGAATCCAGTGGCAAAGTGAGCAAGGGACCCACGTCTGGGCATACCCTGCCAACTTAGGGCGAACAAAGCGATACCAAAGGGGATGATGGACGGAGCGCTTGAGCAAATCAAACACTCACCCCCAGTCAACTGATCTGGGTTTAATCCATCATCATTCTTTAGCTCACTCCACCACCCCAGTTCAGACATGGCCATATGCAAATCAGTCTGACCCTGTGCCTCATGGGAACAGTCCAGCCCGAACTGCCAAGCCATGTCTTCCCTGGACCGGAAACAAGCATCCTGGGACCGGTTTCTGGCTATTCAGCCGTCATCAGCCAGGCTAGCTTGAATCCAGTGGCAAAGTGAGCAAGGGACCCACGTCTGGGCATACCCTGCCAACTTAGGGCGAACAAAGCGATACCAAAGGGGATGATGGACGGAGCGCTTGAGCAAATCAAACACTCACCCCCAGTCAACTGATCTGGGTTTAATCCATCATCATTCTTTAGCTCACTCCACCACCCCAGTTCAGACATGGCCATATGCAAATCAGTCTGACCCTGTGCCTCATGGGAACAGTCCAGCCCGAACTGCCAAGCCATGTCTTCCCTGGACCGGAAACAAGCATCCTGGGACCGGTTTCTGGCTATTCAGCCGTCATCAGCCAGGCTAGCTTGAATCCAGTGGCAAAGTGAGCAAGGTCCCACGTCTGGGCATACCCTGCCAACTTAGGGCGAACAAAGCGATACCAAAGGAAATGATGGACGGAGCGCTTGAGCAAATCAAACACTCACCCCCAGTCAACTGATCTGGGTTTAATCCATCATCATTCTTTAGCTCACTCCATCACCCCAGTTCAGACATGGCCATATGCAAATCAGTCTGACCCTGTGCCTCATGGGAACAGTCCAGCCCGAACTGCCAAGCCATGTCTTCCCTGGACCGGAAACAAGCATCCTGGGACCGGTTTCTGGCTATTCAGCCGTCATCAGTCAGGCTAGCTTGAATCCAGTGGCAAAGTGAGCAAGGGACCCACGTCTGGGCATACCCTGCCAACTTAGGGCGAACAAAGCGATACCAAAGGGGATGATGGACGGAGCGCTTGAGCAAATCAAACACTCACCCCCAGTCAACTGATCTGGGTTTAATCCATCATCATTCTTTAGCTCACTCCACCACCCCAGTTCAGACATGGCCATATGCAAATCAGTCTGACCCTGTGCCTCATGGGAACAGTCCAGCCCGAACTGCCAAGCCATGTCTTCCCTGGACCGGAAACAAGCATCCTGGGACCGGTTTCTGGCTATTCAGCCGTCATCAGCCAGGCTAGCTTGAATCCAGTGGCAAAGTGAGCAAGGGACCCACGTCTGGGCATACCCTGCCAACTTAGGGCGAACAAAGCGATATCAAAGGGGATGATGGACGGAGCGCTTGAGCAAATCAAACACTCACCCCCAGTCAACTGATCTGGGTTTAATCCATCATCATTCTTTAGCTCACTCCACCACCCCAGTTCAGACATGGCCATATGCAAATCAGTCTGACCCTGTGCCTCATGGGAACAGTCCAGCCCGAACTGCCAAGCCATGTCTTCCTGGACCGGAAACAAGCATCCTGGGACCGGTTTCTGGCTATTCAGCCGTCATCAGCCAGGCTAGCTTGAATCCAGTGGCAAAGTGAGCAAGGGACCCACATCTGGGCATACCCTGCCAACATAGGGCGAACAAAGCGATACCAAAGGGGATGATGGACGGAGCGCTTGAGCAAATCAAACACTCACCCCCAGTCAACTGATCTGGGTTTAATCCATCATCATTCTTTAGCTCACTCCACCACCCCAGTTCAGACATGGCCATATGCAAATCAGTCTGACCCTGTGCCTCATGGGAACAGTCCAGCCCGAACTGCCAAGCCATGTCTTCCCTGGACCGGAAACAAGCATCCTGGGACCGGTTTCTGGCTATTCAGCCGTCATCAGCCAGGCTAGCTTGAATCCAGTGGCAAAGTGAGCAAGGGACCCACGTCTGGGCATACCCTGCCAACTTAGGGCGAACAAAGCGATACCAAAGGGGATGATGGACGGAGCGCTTGAGCAAATCAAACACTCACCCCCAGTCAACTGATCTGGGTTTAATCCATCATCATTCTTTAGCTCAATCCACCACCCCAGTTCAGACATGGCCATATGCAAATCAGTCTGACCCTGTGCCTCATGGGAACAGTCCAGCCCGAACTGCCAAGCCATGTCTTCCCTGGACCGGAAACAAGCATCCTGGGACCGGTTTCTGGCTATTCAGCCGTCATCAGCCAGGCTAGCTTGAATCCAGTGGCAAAGTGAGCAAGGGACCCACGTCTGGGCATACCCTGCCAACTTAGGGCGAACAAAGCGATACCAAAGGGGATGATGGACGGAGCGCTTGAGCAAATCAAACACTCACCCCCAGTCAACTGATCTGGGTTTAATCCATCATCATTCTTTAGCTCACTCCATCACCCCAGTTCAGACATGGCCATATGCAAATCAGTCTGACCCTGTGCCTCATGGGAACAGTCCAGCCCGAACTGCCAAGCCATGTCTTCCCTGGACCGGAAACAAGCATCCTGGGACCGGTTTCTGGCTAATCAGCCGTCATCAGCCAGGCTAGCTTGAATCCAGTGGCAAAGTGAGCAAGGGACCCACGTCTGGGCATACCCTGCCAACTTAGGGCGAACAAAGCGATACCAAAGGGGATGATGGACGAAGCGCTTGAGCAAATCAAACACTCACCCCCAGTCAACTGATCTGGGTTTAATCCATCATCATTCTTTAGCTCACTCCACCACCCCAGTTCAGACATGGCCATATGCAAATCAGTCTGACCCTGTGCCTCATGGGAACAGTCCAGCCCGAACTGCCAAGCCATGTCTTCCCTGGACCGGAAACAAGCATCCTGGGACCGGTTTCTGGCTATTCAGCCGTCATCAGCCAGGCTAGCTTGAATCCAGTGGCAAAGTGAGCAAGGGACCCACGTCTGGGCATACCCTGCCAACTTAGGGCGAACAAAGCGATACCAAAGTTGGCGGGGGTATGCCCAGACGTGGGTCCCTTGCTCACTTTGCCACTGGATTCAAGCAAGCCTGGCTGATGACGGCTGAAATGCCAGAAACCGGTACTAGGATGCTTGTTTCCGGTCCAGGGAAGACATGGCTTGGCAGTTCGGGCTGGACTGTTCCCATGAGGCACAGGGTCAGACTGATTTGCATGTGGCCATGTCTGAACTGGGGTGGTGGAGTGAGCTAAAGAATGATGATGGATTAAACCCAGATCAGTTGACTGGGGGTGAGTGTTTGATTGGCTCAAGCGTTCCGTCCATCATCCCCTTTTGTATCGCTTTGTTTTCTCATGAAGGCATTTATTGTCGACAAGAAATGTGTACGTTTCCTGTCTGTTGGATGTAATGTGATAACTGGCTGCATGTTACATCGTACGTTTTAGTCGGCTTTGAATAGATGGTAGTTTTGAAACACGATGCAGCAGGGATGGTTAGGGTTAAATTTGAATTTTGATAAAAAGTGATGGGAACTTTATTTAAGGTGTGGCACAGAAATGATTATTATTTTATTTATTTAGGGAGGTTGGGTTGTGATACATTTTAATGCACTGAATTTTTACAGAGGTCTCGTAATTAGAGGGGAGAGCTACTGTTTGAGTGACTACTATAATGGTTGTTTTAAAACTTTCATGTTACAGTTTCCCCTGAAGAAGAGAGTAATTCTCGAAATGCATTGGTTTATTATTTACAAGGATGAAAGATGTAACGTCATACCAAAAGTACAACATCAAGGAATTGATGTGGATTACTGCTGTTGGAAACAGTATGCTGCTAATACAATCTTTGAAATATGAATGTCTTTGAGCTTGTTCGAACTGAAAAAAATGGGACAAGAATGTTTAAACAATAGTTAAAAGAAATGTTGAAAAACAATGACGATTGGATTTTGGATTATAAGGGCCTATGGGCCCCCTTCAGAGGCTGTGCACCTGGGACTGTTGAACCAAGAAAGTCACAGTTGTGTTGGTCTCAAGAGAAGGGTTACCACAATCCATCATTTCTGAAAATGAAGTGTAATTTGTATCTATCAAAATAAAATAGTTTTTGCAAATAAACCGGTAAAATCAGTACTCATCTCGAAGTATATGTTGTAGTGAGAAGAGCCAAATAGGTTGGTGGTTAGTTGAATATGATTAACATTGGCCAATGGGCTGTTTTTAACATATTATTTAAGGGAACTATTGTCTATATACCTCACTTCAGGTTTTGAGTGGGTATAAAACAAACTCTTTTGTGGATACAAGTTTGTTGCCAAGGGAAATAAAATTGAGGGGACTGAAATAAAGGTGGCTCAGAGAAGAGAAGTGTAAGTTAGGGTATGTCAAGTCACTTTGAGCCGGATTTAGTAAGCCTTTGCATCGCCATAGCGCCGCATAAGGTGACGCAAGGCAACACAAGGGAGATTTATTAAGCCATACAATGCCACCTTGCGTGGTTTTGTATGGCTCAGTGAATCTAGAGTAATGTAAGGTACCACAAATTGCTGCCTTGTGTTACTCTGTGTTCGGAGGGAGTTCCATGGGTGGTGCGTGGGCTTTCCCAAGCATCCACCCATGGATTATGATGCAATCCCAGACTTATTAAGCGATAGTGAACCTGGAATTGTGTCAAAATGGTACGCCTTCTCAACAGAGGCTTAGCAAGGAGAAATATCTTCATTTCTCCTTGTTATTTTCTCTTTCTACATGTGCTGTATTTTGGGAAAATGCCTCTAGGGATTGTTTTTGTGCAGGAAGCTACTCCTTCCTGCACACAACAATCCTGCCTGTAACGCAGACACCCTTGAACCATGGTGCATGGGTACCTTTGTTGGCGCTAGGCAGCACTCAGTGCGCCAGCGAGGGAGCAGGATTGCATCATATCTTAATAATTATGTCTTAAATCATTATCTTGTGTGTTTTACATTTGTGTATTATCTTATATAACGTTGCAGTGTACACTTGGAAATCATCGTGTAGTGGAGTGGGAAAATAACACAGGCATTTACATTTATTGAACCTTTATGCTATCATGATTGTACCTTGTTTTCTTATGGTTAATAACGTTATATTATGCTTCGATTATTATTCTCCAGCTAACTTAGCTTCACCGTAGGCCTTAACCGAATTCTGCACGTTTTGAGACTGTTAGTATGCTGCGTATTTCTTTTTTTGCAGGTACGTTATCAAGTCCCTTGTTACCTAGTGAAAGGCTCATTATTTTGTACTAGATTGATAGTGAGGTCTGGGGGGAGAAAGTTGTCAGCTAACATGAAGAGATGATGGTGGAAGGAGACTCCATTACCCAGTGTACCAGGAAGATGCAACACTCAAGGAAGAGCAGATGAGTACTTAATTGTGCGAGAATGGGAATTTGGGGAGTTTACCGTTTCCTGGCAAATGTTGCCATGGGATTGGTTCTGAACTGTGGGAGCGAGATCAGGATTTTCTGGGATTTTCTCTTGTGCTTTTAGTTAGTGTTCCTTAGCAGTTAAACTGGAGACCCATTTTCTAACTTTGAAGAGAACAGATCTATCTACCTTTCTGATGTGTGAGGCTTTATGCTAGTCACTGAAGTGTAGGGCGGCAGAATACTCTGTAAAAAATCGGGTGTGAAGTCCACTCCATGTTCTCAAACCACTGGCCCAGTTCGAAGGATCAACAGTGATTCAGCGGTTCTGTTAGAATTCCTGGTAGCCAAGGAGTGAATATTAAAAGGATTGTGCCTTGTAGTGCTATGTTGAACTTTTAATATGGTGTAGAAACAGTGAGTGAATTGTGTTTTGGTGACGTTATTGTCTAAAGTTGTCGGTGAGTGCAAGCATTTGATGCTGAGCAGTTGAACTTGATATATGACCCAATGTGGTCTAAGATCACAGCATAGGTAAACGTATTGTTGTTAAACTTGTTTGCTAAGTTTTGTGGCGTCGGTTTGCAAGGTACTGGGACTGCACAATTGAGATAGGGACTATAATCAATTGCTATGAGTGTACTTATGGTGAATGATGTAAGTAGATTCTTGTTTCGCAGAGGTGAAATTACATTGGCTAGGGTGATTTCCCACTGGTCGAGATATCAACGGTGTGTGTGGAGGTTAGGAAGTCTTTCTGGTTACATTTGTATGAGTGATTACTTTGAATTTCTTTAGTGGAGCAGACAAAGGTTATTTGTTCATTGTGCATGCTTTGCGGTGTGAGAGATGAACGTACAGAAAAATTGTAAAGGAGAGTGCACCGTTGTGAGGAGCGAGGATTGAATCAGACAGTGCAGTGCTGGGATAGGCTGGTTGGCGTAAGCACTGCACTCGGACTGGTTGAGACATCACCAGATACCATACTGGGATAGGTACAAGCAGATAGAGGTCACGCTGTGAGTGGACGCAAATGCCGACAATAATTAAACTGAGATTCTGGCTAAATGTGGTTGATATTTAAATTTTTCTGTTTCCTGATTGCTTTGTATTCTCTTCACTTGATAATATAGTTATTATGATTTTTTTGAGAGTCTTAGGATATTGGTGAGAGGTGACAAGTTAATTCCTGTCCGTGAGGGCGAGGAAGCCCCACAGGAATGTACACCAGGTTATTACATGGCGACAAATGTAGGGCTCCATACATGTTTGTGGCTTTGTCATTGGTACAAGATCACTGAGAATGAAGGTGCCCTGAGATTTCCATGTTATGGTGTGTTCTATGTCAGAATCATTAAGAACCTTAGTGGAGTATTGAAAGCTATGAAACATTTCCCTAGTTCAGCACAATATGAAGCTCTTAATGCTTGGGAGCATGCTTCACATGCTAAAGAGAAAGAGAGATCTCAGACTACAGCTAAGAATGCAGTATGTTATATTTGAAAGGACAACATATAGAAGCTTCTCCCACTTCAAAGGAGGCTCCAGTTATAAATATTATATATTGGACCTCAGACACCAACTCGTCAGTACACTTTTGGGCTTGTAGAAGACTCTGCCAGACAGAAGGACTGCTATGCTGCTGAAAGGCCTGCTACTCTGCTGGACTGTTGGCCTGAAGGACTGCTGCCTGATGTGCTGACCTGCTGCCTGCTTCCCTCTTGCCTGGGTGAGAAAGACCAGACCTGCAACTTGTACCCGGGATCACCAGAGTGTCTCAAAGGGCTAGTCTGTTGTAACAAGCACCTGGAGTCTGAAACTGTGAGTTCTACCCTACCAAGTGGTGCCATCCCAGTCAAGTACCCATGGACGTGGCCCTTAACATGCTCTTCTAGCCCAGCTCTGGTCTTATTGGCAAAATCAATGGAGCACAATGCATCTCCTCACAGCTCCGCTTCGAAATCGCCACAGCACAACGCATCCCGATGCCAGATCTCACATCGCGGCCCACAGTTCCCTTGGAACCACTCCTGCATGATGCATCCCCGACACAGGCCTCTGCATTGCAAGCATCTCATCAAGGGCATCCTTGATGACAAAGCAGGGCTCTGCATTGCAACCCCGCAGGTACTTCAGAAGCACTGGTGCATGATGCATCTTCAATGCAGGACTTCACATCTAATGCCCCTCATCGACTGCATCCTCGATGACAACGCAGGGCTCCGCCTTGTAGCTCCTCAGAACCGCCGCTGCGTGACACATTATTTTAAGGACACCAGGGCTCCATTTGCTGTATTTCTGCAGAATGATCAACATGTCTGCCTTTTACTTCAACGTCGCCTGTTCGTATCTTTCCAAGAAACTGTATAAGTTTCAAATCACTGGATATAGACATCAACAAGACATATGATGCAACATCAATCTAAACCAGTGCCTTGTTATCTCAATTTCAAGGTCAAACAAGAACAATAGCCAAAACAGTGTAGTTTGAATTGTATATTTGCCTTAGTTATTTAAAAAAAATGTGTCTTAGACTAGCATCTTGATCCTCATTGTGTATACCAGACATTCCTAAGGTGATGTTTAAAAATTCCATCTTAGATAAGATATAGTATAAATGGGCTACAAGCTGACCCCTTTTCAGGTGAGGTCATTCGCTCCAGATTATCATGCAAGATACCGCCAGAAATGATCTTGACTGCTAGAGATGCTGCCGGATCACCCTTCCTACCAAAAGTTGATATCAAGCCCCTGAGATCAGGAGGAGCTGATGAAGATGCGATGTGTGTTTGTCTTTCGCAGGGAACACTATCTCCCTGACAACTGGTAAATACAGTGTTTGGCTGTAAACAGGTATGCAGTGCAAACATTCTTCGTAAGAAAATCTAGGTGCAAGTTATGCTACTCTATTGTCTCATAGCATAGCGCATAGAAGTAGGTTTTAGGGTGGTAGGTTTTTTAGATAACATTTTAGACATGGTAGAAATGTTCATTTTATTCTTGTTGTTAGCAACATGCATTTGTGCTGTTTTAACCATATACTGTGTACTTATTTTAGACGTCCTGAGCATTAGAGTATACCTGTTGAAATAAACACGTTTTTTAGTTAAAGTGTCTTTTTCTTAGTGTAGTCTGTGTGTGTGTGTGGTATTGAAAAGAACGAAAGAGGTTTGTATCTAATCACCCCGGTGTCTCTGGATCCCTTCTTAGGGGCTGCTAGTAACCCAAAAACATTGACACCACTTACTATGTATTGGTGGGGTTCTACGGGGCTACAAAAACCTGTTTTTCACATTAAATTGTTGGTGCATTGAACTAAGTTCACTCGTGTCACCCATGGGTGTGAAAACAAACCTTGTAGAGCTGAGCCAGAGACTTCGTTTGCACAACAATACAAGGACATTCTCTAGGGAACTCGCATAGTAAGAATGAAACAGCTTGATTGAACACTGATGATAGAATAGATTCAAAAACATGCTACAGGAAAAAGTGTATCAAAAAGGCAAGTTAAAGTAAGAAGAGCATCCTGCTGCTGGAGCTGGAAGATAGGGACTGCGTAACAATCAGTCATCTTCATTAACTTAACAGATTCAGACAATATTTACAAATAAACATTGAAATTGCTAATACTGCAAGAAAGTGGAAAATGAAAAATTCTACCTGCATTTGTTTCTTTGTTAACAACTATTGTGTTGGTCACGTTATTTACATTTGGCGAAGCATTTCCCTCCAGGAAATAGAAACATCCACCCAACTACAGATACTGCTATGGCAACTACCAAAATTGCAAGGACAATTTACAGTGTTTAGGCTCCATGTTTAGGCCCCCCTCCAAGTCTTTTGTATACTACTGCTTGATTCCTGTAAAGCGCACTGATACCCTAACGGGTCAAGTTCGCGCTCCATAAAACTCAAAAATAAATAAATAAATAAATAAATGTTAATCTTGCACCAGATCAAGGAAAGTATTTTCTTGTGTTATTTGCTAAATGTTGGTTCTCTTATTCCTACCCTGTGATCTCTACCCTATCTGTGAATCTTCCATGGCAATTCCCTGTCATTCAGATGCCTAAAGGATCTATAGTCCTCTCATAATTCATTAACCTAGTCTTGCTAAGTCGTCTCTTGACATTTGTAAGGATTCCTCAGAAAGTCTTAGAATTCTTGAACACCTTCATTGCCTCGGCTCAAGTAATGGAGTCTCGTCAATGTCAATCAAACAGTCAACTGAATCATTGTCGTTCTTCACAAATTACGTCCAATTATGACCAGTGTACTTCTAATTGAGATCTCTCTCTCTTTTTAGTCTTTTGTTCCCTAACTATTCTAAGTCGTTGTCACTGATTTACTTTAGCCTCGGTTCTTCTTGGTTTTCAGGTTCTTCGTCAGTTGTCTCTGGCCTCTTTTCATTAGGCAGCACCCTCTTCCATCTGCCTCAGTCTATGGCCACTATTCTTCACACTGCACTCTTCCTTCCATGGTACTAGATATCTCGGGCCCATGAGACACTAGCTCATCATCAGAGGCCTGGGCTTCCTTTAAAGTTTCTCCAGCTCTGTTCTTAACCTCTGAGGATCTTCATTCACCTTGATCCGTTTCAGTTCTCCAGGTGTTTCCAAATTTTCTGTGTATCTGACGTCTTGGTCTGTGACCTTGTCCCACTTCTGTTGCTGAGAATTCTGCTTCCTGAGGATGTTCTCGATCAGATCTTGACTCTGGTATGCGGGGTTGAGGATTTTCTGGCTGGTCCTCTCCTTCTTCTTCCGATGCTTCAGAAACTTCAAATCAAGGTGGGCTCGAGGAACTAGTGGATGTTGGCTACCCTTCTTCCTCTTCCTGCCTCTTCAGATGTGAAGTATGAATCCACGTAGGCAAACTTGGACACTTTATGGCAGTGTTGGTCATTAAGATGATCTGATACAGCCCTCGCCAACGTTCTTCCAGGTATGGCTTTTAAACATGTCTTCTGATGTAAACCCAGTCACCAGGTTTGAGGTCATGGCAGGGGGAAGTCTTCACAGCTGGTGTTGCAATGTTAATCTGGTGAGAGATAGAAATGACCACATCAGCCAATACTTCACAGTAATGAGAACTAGGTCATCTGTGAGACTCACAAGTGCAGCCACTGGAACAGAGGGAATTCTCATTGCTCTTCCCATCTACACTTTGTGTGAGAAGAGTTTGGTTCTTCTGCATGGAGTACTTTGAATGCTCATGAGTATCAACAAGAGTGCAGCTGGCCATCCGAGAGATGTTGAAGTGCAAGCTTTAACCAATGTTGCCTTGATCGTCTATTAACTTTCTTTACAAAATTAAAGTATTCTGGTCTGTAGCTACAATAGAAACTTTAGTCATTCTTTAATCTGTGCATAGTAGCTGCATCACCTCATTCTTGAAGTGAGTTTCTTCATCTGATTCAAGATGAACTAGCATCCTGATTCGCAGGATCAATTCCCGCAGCACACTTCACAACTGCTATCACTCTTGGCAATTTTAGGGGATTCTGTAAGTTTGCAACTTACAGCCCGTTCCTATTGGGGGAGCCGGACGACGTCAAAAGTCCTCTGAGGCCACAGCTGCTCAAATTCAGGCACAACGCAGAACCCATATTAGCTATTGGTGTAAATGACGATTCCCAATCCATCAGAGGTGCAACAAGCTCAAATAATAATGGCAATCAGTTTTTCTATTTGTGCTGAAGTTGCATGACACAGGTAGGATGCCTCTACAACTCCATTGACAGTAGATACATCATAAGCAGCTCTTTATATGCCACATCTGTCTCTCAGGCAAAAGCCATCAACAATCTATGATAGGATTCGATCAGGGGTACATCCAATATATCCTGTCACGGTTTGATATACAATTCGGTCACCTCAATGCAACTATGGTCAAAATCTCATTCACTAAGTTCATCCAGTGTGGGCATGAGGGTAGCAGAGTTGAGGACAGCCCATCTCCTTAATGATGCATTTTCTGCTGCCAAGTTGATTCTCTCTTAGCTGGTAGACAGCTATTGGTTAGATGCTGTGTGCATGTTCGGTCATGAGAATCTCTATGGAATGTGGTACCATGACAATCAAGGGGTGACCCAGTACAATACCTTAAGTCTGTTGGCCACTTAGGCTAACTGCTGCGACTGCTTTGAGACAACCAGTTAATGCTGTAGCTATTGGGTCTGCAATGGCTAATCACTTAGCATTGCCATGAGTCTGTGTTAACACAGCCAATGCTAGACCCCTGACCTCCTGGTCGGGATACTGCTCTCCCAGCACACAGCTCCCAGTAGGTGCCTCTGTCCTGCACCACCGCCGCTGACCTCGGTTCGAGGCCCTGTGCCCTTCTCTTTCCGGACTCTTTGCTTTTGCCAGTTTCTTTTCCTCTATCTGTCTCCGTGCCAGTTTCCTTGTTTGTCCTTAGTTGTTAGATTTTTCTAGTGGGCTATTTCGCTCCTTCTGCTTGAATTTCATTTTCTTCATTTTTCTGCCTGTTTCCTGTTTCTCCTTAGCTGTTTATTCTCTATTGTGGTATTTTCTCCTTTGCTTATTTTCTTTTTCCCCGATTCTCCGCAGTATATTTCTCGCCGCTGCTGCCCCCTTAGCCCCTCCCGCGTGTTCCTGCTCCCGCCTCCCAGCTTTCCTGCCCTCCCCCCGACCCCTTCCTAATGCCGGCCGCTGCGCGACCGCGCCACTGGCATGCCAAAGGCAAGCCCGTCTGCGTTCGTCAGAGATCCGACCATGACCAGCGCCAGGAACCCTGGCCCTCCGACTTGTCAGCTCTACAGCCCTTTGGCTCTCTATGCACTCAATGTCGGCAAGAACAACAACTGCAAACTCTCTTCACCTCTCGACACCCACGGACCCTTCACCTGCGGACACTGCCGCCACAGCTTCGCCTAGTCCCAGGACCCTCCTCCACCCTCCAGCAACAACTCCATCGCACCTCAAACCCTGCAATACATCCTCCTCAACGTCTGCTCCCTCCACAGACATGCCACGGAAATCTGGGACCTCCTCGACAGGACCACCCCTGACGTCTTCTTCATCACCGAAACCTGGACGAACGCCGCTTCAGGACCTGACATCGCGATCGCCATCCCCAAAGGCTACCAGATCACCAGGAAGGACCGCCCCAACCACCCCGGAGGAGGCATCACCATCGCCCACAGTCCAACCTTCATCTGAGCACCTACATAGACGGACCCACAGACCTGATGGAACACCTCCACTTCAAGATACAGACCAACCCATCCACCACACTCCGAGGCACCCTCATCTACAGACCCCGTGCACCTTTCTCCGACTCCATCACCAACATCATCACCCCGCAAGCCATCACCTCCACCGACTACACCCTACTGGGAGACCTCAACTTCCACCTCAACAACCTACAAGACCCCAACTCCACCTCCCTCCTGGACAACTTCCACAACATCAGACACAAACAGATCATACAAGAACCAATGCACTCAGCAGGACACACCCTCAACCCCATCTTCACAGCAGGAAACTCCATCACCTTCAGCCACACCTCCGAACTCCCATGGACGGACCATTGTTGCATCCACTTCACCTTCAAAACTAACAACACCCACAAACGTCCTCTCCAGCTCCAGCGCAGGAATTGGAACAAGATCTCTGATGACCAGCTCACCGTCTCCCTCAGCAGCTCCATTCCGACCGCTACAGACGACGACCCTACCACCGCTGCCAGCACCCTACACAACTGGATCACTGACTGCGCCAACACCATCGCCCCCTCAAGAAAACTTCCAATCCACACACCAAGAAAGCCAGCTGGTTCTCCACCGAACTCTGAGAATCTAGACGAACCTGCAGATGCCTCGAAAAGCTATGGAGGAACTCCAAAGCCACAGCAGACTTCGACAGCTTCAAAGCAGCCACCACCGCCCACCACAAACTCATCAGATACTCAAGGAAGAAAGCACTCCAGGACAGAATCTCCACCCACGCACACAACAGCAAGGAACTCTTCAGCATCATCAAAGAGTTCGCCCAACCCAACAGTGAGACTACCGACATCCCACCCTCCCAGGACCTCTGCGACAGACTCAGCACCTTCTTCCATCACAAAATCAAGACCATCTATGACAACTTCGATGACAAAACCATGCGGAACCCACACCCGCCATTCCCTACAACACACAGCCAACACTTGACAGCTGGACCGCCCTCCGCATTGAAGACACCCTGAAGATTATGAAGTCAACCAACTCTGGGGCCCCCACCGACCCCTGCCCCCAACACATCTACCACAGAGGCGCAGACATTTTTGCCCGAGCTTTGACAAATCATCAACTGCTCCTTTGAGACCGCCTCCTTCCCTGATGACTGGAAACATGCTGACATCAACCCTCTCCTGAAAAAACCATCAGCGGATCCCACCGACTCTCAAGAACTACAGACCGATCTCCTTACTCCCGTACCCAGCGAAAGTCATGGAAAAAGCTGTCAACAGTCAACTTGCCTCCTTCATAGAAGAAAACAACATCCTCGACTCCTCCCAATCAGGCGTCAGGAAGTATCACAGCACCGAAACCGCCCTTCTTGTGGCATAAGATGACATCCGCTCCCTCCTCGACAGAGGAGAGACTGTGGCCTTCATCCTCCTGGACCTCTCCGCTGCCTTCGACACAGTCTCACACTGCACCCTAGCCCGCAGACTCCATGACGCAGGAACCCGAAACACGACCCTAACTGGATCTGCTCATTACTCTCCGGCAGAACGCAGCAGGTCAGACTCCCTCCTTTCCTCTCGGAACCCACACGACCACCTGCGGAGTCCCGCAAGGATAGTTGAACAGCCCCACCCTGTTCAACGTCTACATGGTCCCGCTCGCATCCATCGTCAGATCACATGGACTCAAAATCGTATCATACGTCGATGACACCCAACTCATCCTCTCCCTATCCAACAAACCCAACATCTCAAACACAACTTTCAAGAAGGAATGGATGCAGTCGCCAGGTGGATGAAGAACAGCTGCCTACAACTCAACACAGACAAAACCGAAGTACTCATCATGGGCCCACACCTCGATGCCTGGAATGACACCTGGTGGCCCCCCGCCCTCAGGAGCCCCCCTCCCCCATGTACGCAACCTCAGAATCATCCTAGACTCCAAACTCAAAATGGACCACCAGATCAACGCTGTCACCTCTTCCTGCAACCACACCCTCCGCCTCCTCCGGAAGACCCTCAACTGGATTCCCCTCGAACACAGCAAAACCATCACCCATGCCCTCATCAGCAGCAGACTGGACTATGGCAATGCACTCTACGCCGGGATCAACTAGAACCTCACCTGTAAACTCCAGAACATCCAGAACGCCACCGCCAGACTAGTCCTCCACCTACCACACCACTTCCACATCAGCCAACACCTCTGGAAACTACACTGGCTCCCCGTCGAGAAAAGAATCACCTTCAAGTTCCTAACCCATGCCCACAAAGCCCTCCAAAACTCCGGACCAGCCTACATGAACCGCCGCCTCTCGTTCCACGCACCCCAAAGATCCCTCCGCTCAGCCCAGCTCTCTCTTGCGACGGTATCCCGCATCAAGAAGACCAGAGCTGGAGGTCACTCCTTCTCCTTCCTCGCGGCCAAGTTATGGAACACCCTCCCCCTCTACCTCCGGCAGACACCAACTCTCTCCAAGTTGTTGAAGGACCTCAAGGCCTGGCTTTTCGACGAATCACCGTGAACATCCAGGAGCTGTGCGCCCCCCTAAGCGCCTTGAGACCCTTTCATGTGAGTAGTTGTGCTTTAAAATCCCTTGATTGAGTGATTGAATGCACACCCATCTCGTTCATGACAGAATAAAATGAATTCTTTGTTTGTAGTCTGATTTTTCAAGGGTTCTCTATGCAGTTGGAGAGCTCATTTTCAGATCAGTTTAAATGCAATCATGGGACACTCTCTTTGCTCTGTTCTCAATCTGATATCCCAGTTATCTGACTTCTCTCTGGCAGTATTGAAAACCCTTGTGCTTGTTTTCAGTAATGGTGGTTGAGCAGGGCAATGGTGTCTTCTCTGTAAGCCTCTTTTCTCATTGACGACACAAGGAAGTCATCAATGTACTAAACTAAAGTGGAGCTAAACAACAACTTCAAGGTCTGCAGATTTTTCTTTAAAATCTGATTGAAGATACCCCTGAGGAGCTTGACATCACACAAGAGTTTCCTCATGGAATCTGAACGCGAAGAGAAATTGGCTCTCTTTGGGATGGAAAAGAATGCCCGACACAAGTCAATGACCATGAACTACTCTGCTTCTGAGGGAATTTGGAATAGAATCAGGGCTGGGTTTGGTACTACAGGATAGCATGGGGTGACAATTGTGTTTATTTTTCAGAGATCCTGCACTATTCTTCATTTCTTTTTAGCGTTTTGAAATGTCATGATTGGAGAGTTACATGGATTCCCAAGGACCTCTCTCAAAATGGCCTGTTCTATCATATATTAAATAATTAGGGTGATGCCCGCTATGGCCTCTAGGGTCAATTTAGGAAAACTGATATCTGAGGGAAAACTGTGTCGGATATGAGAGTGATTTTTAGAGATTTTGCATCCATAATCAACCCTATCTCTCTACCTGTAAAGTCCCACAACTCCTTTGCTGATTCCTTTAGGTCAGAATGTAAGTCTTCTTTCATGAAGACAGGATGTTATCTCACTGTGGACTCTTGTTATTTCAATTTGAATTCAGCGTCTACTGTCTGATTCTCTATTTCTATCCTGTCAGCTGTGCAATATATCACACAGTTGAGCTTGCTAAGCAAGTCTCTTCCTGGCAAATTCATGGGGCTTGAATAGCAGATCACAAACTGATGATGGTCTCAAATGGTGCCTTTCTGCACTGGAACTGGGGGTGAAGCCTGATTAGTGTGCTGTTGGGTCATGATGCCTACAACTTGGACTTTCTTTCTTGAGAGGGATAGGTTAGGGCCCTCAGCCGTCCTAACGGTTGAACGAGTGGCTCTGGTGCCTATCAAAAAGGATACAGGATGTCCATTGACTTCCCCTTCCACGTATGGACCACTCTGATCCAGTTCCAGAACTGTGCCAAGCATGCACCCCCCTCAGCACCATCAACTGGGCATGTTCAAATCCTGCGGAGCTCTTGCCCATAAGGGGAACTTGGGGAGCATGTGTCACAAAAGGATTCTGATGAGCTTTTATTTAGGGCTGAAATAGAGTGTTTACACTCTGCATCTGGGTGGGAATCTGTGAGGTTTATGGTAGCCCATATCTAGGGCCTTTCTGATTCACCCCAGGGGGCTTTGTAATCTGGGGAATCCCATCCTGAATTTGGTATCTGAGTATCGACCTGTACTTGGTCAGAGTTATATCTGCATTTCCTCTTCCAGTGGCTGACCTTATTACAAATATGACAAGGTGTGACTTTCCTTAGAGCGCTAATATTTGTGGCATTCCCATTTACCCTTCCTCTGCTCTGCACTGGTACACTTTCTCCATTGGGCATGGCATCACTACTCCTGTACTACCAACAATGT
The DNA here is from genome assembly GCA_963921515.1 of Calotriton arnoldi. Taxonomy (NCBI): domain Eukaryota; kingdom Metazoa; phylum Chordata; class Amphibia; order Caudata; family Salamandridae; genus Calotriton; species Calotriton arnoldi. Next base: position 231,189 of record CAWUFW010016937.1, on the reverse strand, counting down.
CTAAGTTGGAATTCACTGTGCCCAAACCTGTTGTATCTCCGCTCTGTTATAACTTGCTTAGGGCAATCATGAACTTCTCCTTCAGTCTCTTTCATTTTGCCACTAGTGTGTCACTGCAATATTTAGCACACTGCAAAGTCTCATCAAGGGGGGTTCGATTGCCAATGATTGCCAACAGAGTACTCACTGTATTATATGAGAGCTGATTTCAGTTTGCAGTCCATACACAAAGGACGTGAGGAAACCTCCCATGTTTTCTCCAGAGGGTCATTCATGCCACTATGCTCCCTGTATACTTGCATTCATCTCTCAAAGTATATGTGCACTGAATCCTTAGGTTCTTGGGTCATGCTAAAAATCTTGACCCGATTTAAATCCTTTGGGGAATCTTTGTTTTAAGATGGGTAATAACCGCATTGTATTTTACTTTTACTATGGTGATGGTACATTTGTGTCTGTTACTCTTGCAGTCTCATGGATGGGCCAATCTACGGCTCTCTTCCATTCAACCCATAGCTCTTTTGGGACCATTACTTCGAAAAGCATGATCAGATATTTCCACAATAACTTTGAGATAGTGTACCACTTATCTGGGATTTATCTCAGCTTTGGGAGGATGTTCAACAAGTGGAAGAGATCTGCTCTAGATCATGGAACATGTACATAAGCACTTTCCTTCACCTCCCTCAAAGGGTATTCCTGCACTGTCGTTCATGCATTTTCTAACTTTTCAAGAGGGCCAAAGCAAACACACCCCTCTGGATATCAATTATAGGACTAGAACAATGTATTGCTGATAACAGTGTTTTTTAATGCACTTTTATGTGTCAAATTATGTTCTTTTGTATTTATGTTTAGCACTTTCACTGATGTTAATGTATTGTGTTGAGCACACCAGTTAGATTACTGAGAGTAGCAATGTGCCATCATCGTTTTGTTTGATTTTCAGTGTGGTACATATGAATTATGTAAAAGACGAGAGGTGTTATTCTTTTCCAAGCATATGTATATGCAATTTGTGCACTAATGTGTTAAATTAATTTAAAGGCCATGCTTATTGGTTAACTTGACCTTTTTTCAAAGTAAAGTGACTTTAAATCACGCAGCCACCTACTGTTTTTGTGTTCAGCAGGCCCACTGGCAGCATTTCATTTCCAGCCCAGGGTTTATGGTATACTACTTTACAATGGACTTATAAGTTAATTAAAGTAGCCAGTCATGTGTAAGCCAAATTTACAATGGTTTAGGGAGAGAGCAGAAGCATTTTAGCACTGGTTAGCAGTGGTAAAGTGCACAGAGTTCTAAGGCCTACAAAAATTACTTCAGAAAAATAGGAGGAGTGAAGGCAAAAGGTTTGAGAGTGACCGTGCAGAGAGGGCCAAGTCCAACAAGTTATATTAATTTGGAAATTCTTTTGCAGCTTCTTTCTTTGAGTCAAGTCAAAGCCACACTTATCCACCAGCTTCTCCATCTTTGCAGACGCCTCATGCACCATTTCCTTGGTCAAATAGTCCAATTTGGGCTCACTATATTGACCCAAGAAGTTTATGTCTACATTTCCCTTCACAGTCACAGTCTTTAATTGAGCGCTGTTTGCCCTGCATGAGGGGCCTGTGTTCTGCAGTGGTGTTGTCTTAAGAGCTACATTTGGGGCAGCTCTCCCTGCATCAGGGGTGTTGTTGGATTCCCCTTCCTGACTTCTAGGGGTGCTATAATCTGCAAGCCCACAGTCGTTCTAGGCATACTTAGGACAGGTTGAATCTAGGGAGTGCATGTGATTATGGGGGTAGAGGGAAGACTCATGTTAGTGAGTGTTTGAGATGAGATCAGGGCTCTCTGAGCTGTAGCTGTCTGTGTGATTTCAGTCTCAGTATAACTCAGGGCGCACTTGCCTCAGTAGAGGTTGGTACAGTTGTTTCATTTTCAGGGGAATTCTGAGGTGTTGTTCTCGTCCCTGAAACTATGTTGTATGTGGGCAGTATTGTCCTCAAGTGTTCATCTAATAAGTGGTCATGTCTCTTCCTTGGGATCTTTCTTTTCTGAGGGTTTCCCTTTCTCTAATGTTTCACTGTCTATCACTGGGTATGTGCCTACTATCTCAATCACCTCCTTTTGCCACCTTTTCTGTCTCTTGTCATCTTGTACGTTTAACCATGAATAAAAACCTTATTGCAAGTATTAAGCACAAATCCTTTCCTGTTCTTCACATTTGCTTCCTCTTCCCAAAGGTTGAAGGTTAAATTGAGTAGGTCTGGGTTGAGGTTTTAAATCATATGTTCTCCTCCTCAAAGTTTCTACTTTTGCAAATCTGAAAGATTCGGCACAATGGGCATTGCAATTCACCATCTTTCTCATTGTACTGATGCCATTGACTGAGACACATGCACATGTGTAGACCCCTTTTTGCTTTCATTTCCCTAGTGGGTGTTCCCTCAGTTGGACACTTTTCTTCTTTACATGGAGACTTCTTTAAAGAAATATTCCCCATTTTCTGTTTTCAAATGCTAACTGTTGGACATGGCCCTTCTTAGGGGATTTCCCTGACACTTTTTGATTTTTCTCATCCTGGTTTTTGCTGGTTCTCTTTTTGTGGCCTTTGGACTCTGGGCGTTTTCCTGCTGTAATGCAATGGGAAAGTGCGCGTGCCCTTTCTACCCATGCTAGGAAGTAGTGCTTACTTGATTGGTTTAGGTGTTGTACCTGTGAGTGCCCTGTAAAAAGGTACACCATATACCAAGGGCAGGTACTGCACTATCTAATGGTGGGACGCAGCACTGATTGTGCTACCCACCAAAATAGCCTTTCATACATGTATCAAGCCTGCCATTGCAAGCCTGTGGGTGCGCAGTTGCACCTATGCTCAGGTTAGCATGTTCACCTCATTAGCCAACCCTGATTGGGCCTTCCACTACCACTAAAGCACCCATAGGGTAGGACCTGAGGGGTGGAACACGTGGTAGGCAAAAGGCAGGCCAGGTACACATGGGTGTTCCCTGCCTAAGTAGTGAAGAACCCCCATGTGGATTTTCCCTACCTGGGAGGGTGGCTCTTCCCATGGGACAACAGCAGGGGTTTGCTGGTTCTCTTTTAGTGGCCTTAGGGCTCAGGACACTTTCCCACTGTAAATGCAGTGTGAAAGTGCACGCGCTCTTCCTACACACGTTAGGAAGGGGTGCTTACCTGATGTTTTTAAACATGCCTCAAGCTGGCCATTGCAGGCCTGCGGGTGCACACTTGCACCTATAAGGTTTTTAAACTTGTGTCAAGCCTGCCATTGCAGGCCTGTGTATGCACAATTGCACTCATTCTCAGGTTGGCCTTTCTAAACCACTGGCCAATCTTTGAGGGACCTTTCACTACCACTAGGGCATCCCTAAGGCAAGTCTTAACGGGTGAAGCAAGTGCTAGGTGAAAGTCAGGACAGGTACACCTGTGTGTTCCCTGCCCAGATAGTGAAGAATAACCATGTCTGTTTTCACTAACTATGCGGTTTGCTCTTTCTTTAGATTAGCATGGGGGGATGGCTGAAATTACTTCAAGCTGCAATAGTGGCTTACACTGGAGCAGCCTCGTATTGTTTCCTATCATTGGATTCACAATGACAAACCCTCTCTTCTGGTAAAGAGAGATTTGTCATTAATAGCTTAGAAATACCACTTCTAGAAAGTGGGCATTTCTCTGCTCTAAAACTCTTTGTGTGCCTTTTAGTTTGACTTGTGCATTCCCCAGAAAAAGCTATAAACATTGGGCATGCAACTGGAGCAACAGACCTCTGCCATTTGAGGGTCTAGCTGGACAGACTGAAGAGAGAGGTTTTGAAACTTGCTTCTGGGAAGCCAGATCATGGCCCCACTAAAGATTAAGATCTGCATTCCACGGCCCCATGGCAGACAGGAATGAAATTCAGGGGAGACATCTGTGGTTCAAAGGGAAACTTCAAAAGCACACTACAGTAGAACTTCTGGTGCCATACTTCAGCAGGGTAGCAAAACACTTGTGGGGACATGGGAATGGAGATCCTGGAACTGATTGGTGCACACTGTCAGAGAAATCTGTTGTGCACAAGAAGGATTACTACCATTGGAAGGGACCGTGGACCCTTCCTGAACAGTGACTGTCCTGGGCTGACTACCTGCTGCTGTGTAGCACCCTGAAGTGTGCTCTCCAAGGCCATGTTGGCTTGCCCCCTGTTCTCTTGTGGAGCTCTCAGAAACATCCAAGACCTTCCACTAGGGACCCACACCATCTACTTGCGACACCTGGAGAGCAGTGCCCTCTTAAGTGCCCACATCGTCTGCTGGATCCCAACTTGTGGTGCGGTGGCAGCGTGGAACTAAGTATTGTGCCTGGAAACTTGTTCGTAGCCCCAAAAGTACTGCTTGCTTCTAAGGAGTGTGACCTTTGCATCATGAGGCCTCAACATGCATAAAGTGGCTTGTTGGTGGTGAGCAGATTCACCGTTTGTGGGACCCTGAGTGGCTCACATCTCTCTCATGCGACATGCCGACTGCATGCTCATTGCATGTGGTGCCCAATTCACAGGTTGCACCCTCGAGGTGAGGGGGTACCAGTAGTAGTGCCTCATTCTACCTTGTGCAGCTCTGCTGAACTTACGCCTGTGTGTGTGTGACCAGAATTACCTGGTGCGACCCGTATCAACGCGCACCAGACATTGTGCCTCATTTTCAGGGAGATACTGAATTTGCAACTCTTCATTGTGTGTGACCAGAATTGTCTGGTGCAACTCAGATCAATGCGCACCCGACATTGTGCCTCATTTCCAGGGAGGTTATAAGTTTGCGACTCTTCATTGTGTGTGACAGGAACTGTGTGGTGTGACGTGTATCAACATGCACCATGCGCCCTTCCTACACATGTTAGGAAGGGGTGCTTACCTGATGTTTTTAAACATGCCTCAAGCTGGCCATTGCAGGCCTGTGGGTGCACACTTGCACCTATAAGGTTTTTAAACTTGTGTCAAGCCTGCCATTGCATGCCTGTGTATGCACAATTGCACTCATTCTCAGGTTGGCCTTTCTAAACCACTGGCCAATCTTTGAGGGACCTTTCACTACCACTAGGGCATCCCTAAGGCAAGTCTTAACGGGTGAAGCAAGTGCTAGGTGAAAGTCAGGACAGGTACACCTATGTGTTCCCTGCCCAGATAGTGAAGAATAACCATGTCTGTTTTCACTAACTGTTAGACCTGGCATCCTTGGCGTGGGTCTCCCTTCCATTTTTTCGTAATGCCTCCACTGTTGCCGATATGTTTTTGCTGGACTAGATGCTCATGGGCACTTTGCCGCTGCTAATCAGCGCCAAAGTGCAAGTGCTCCCTATCGTTAATTGATGTATGTAGTAGTGACTCCATGATTGGATGATTGGTTTACTTGTCAGTCCCTAGTACCGTGCACTGAGTGTGCCCAGGGCTTGTAAATCCAATGCTGCTGGTGGGCTTGCAGCACGGGTTGTGCCACCCACAGAAGCAGCTTGTAAAATGTGTATCAGGCCTGCCATCGCAGAGCCTGTGTGCAGCCTAGGGCTGCCATGTCGACTTGGTGAGTACACCCACTTACCAGTCCCTAAACCTTCCCTTTACTGCATGTTGGTCACCCCTAAAGTAGGCCCTAGGGCAGGGTGCATTGTAAGTATAAGGTAGGACATGCCCTGGTGTGTGTGGCATGTCCTAATAGTGAATTACAGCCATTTTCGTTTTTCACTATTGCAAGGCTACCTGCTCCCCATAGGCCAGAATGGGCCGACTGACTATTACACCTTATAGTCAGAACTGACCCCGGGAACATGGTAGAAAAACGAATTTAGTATGCCTGAACTCAGGATGATAAAATACATCTTTTAGTGAAGTTGGTTTTAACATTCTGTGTTCGAAAATACCACTTTTAGAAAGTGGGTATTTTCTTGCCTAACTATCCAAGCCTGCCTCTGCTAGGTTGTGTATTCCTTGTCTGGAGATTGAGTGACAGGGGCTGGGGGTGGCTACAGGAGACAGGGTGAGTCAGCACAGGGCTGAATAGAAAGATCTGCATCCAGAGTGGAGGGAGGAGTTGCACCTGGGTCTGAATAGGGCTGTGCCTGCCTTCCAGAATGCTGGCTCCACCTCCTGCCGGGCGGCTGAGCACTCTGCCCCACATTCTGAAAGGAAAGAAGGAGTCAGAAAAACAAAGTGCTCCAGGACTGACCAGAACTGGTTTTGGGCTAGGCAGAGGCCTCTCTGCCTTCAGAGAACAAAGAGAAACTGTGTATAAAAGGGGACCCAGACCCCTAGGAAATTAGATCACTTTTGGGAACAAGAAGAAACCTTTGCTGAGGAGCGGAACCAAGAAGAAACTGAGGAGAGACTATCCCTAAGCCTGAAGTGCTGCTTGGGGGATTGGCCTGCAGTGGTTTGCCTGACTGCCAAAGAAAGGAGAAAGGAACTTTTGCTTTGCTGTGACTTTCATCAACTTGTGAAGGATCTCCAAGGGCTTGGAAGAGAGCTTGCCCCCTGACCGAAGTCCCAGGACCATTGGACTTCACCCCTTTGTGAATTGCTGCTGGAAACTCTGTTTCAGTGGCTGCAGAGGTAGGGAGCTGTGACCGACTCTCACGACCGACTCGGTGTCCTGTAAGCACCGCATCGAAGCACCGTCTCGCCCTGCAACGCACGGCCCTGGTCTCACCGACTCCGTCAACGAGCCGCTGCCTGCACCGCATCGAGGGACAACGCGTCCTGCAACACTTCGCTACGCCGAATCGAACTGGTCCGACCGACACGGTCACTGCTGCGGAGTTCGAGTCCTGTGACCGCACCGGAGTTGGGCACCGCTCGCACGCTTTGCGACGCACCGCCCGACTCGCACCGCTGTCCGGACTGATCGACGCCAGCTCCTGAATCCGGCTCCATCGCCGCACCGCAACCTGCCAGCACCGCATCGAAGCACCGTCTCGCCCTGCAACGCACGGCCCTGGTCTCACCGACTCCGTCTCGACGACGTCAACGAGCCGCTGCCTGCACCGCATCGAGGGACAACGCGTCCTGCAACGCTTCCATTTTTGCATCGCGACCGCGACGAACAGCCATCCGGCTCGCACGCCCGTGCCTGCCGCTTCAAGTAAAGGTACTGTGACCGAGTCTGTCTACGCTGTGTTGGCCCGTCTCGACGCGGTCAGCTGGATTTGTTAGACTCTGTTTGTTCTCGACATCGCCGTAGCCGGAGGAGGCTACCGACTCGCACAGAACCTTGAATTAAGCCTTTTTGATCAGAACTAAGCATTCTTAACAGTATTGTGGATTATTTTTGTCGTTTATGGTCTTGTGATAAATCTATATAAAGTATACCTATTTTTATAAATATATAACCTGTGTGGTGTCCATTTGTAGTGTTGTCACTTGATTACTGTATGTGTTCACAAATGCTTTACACACTGCCTCTGAACTAAGCCTGTCTGCTCGTGCCAAGCTACCAAGAGGGTGAGCAGGGGTTATTTCAGGAGTGTACCTACTTTCCCTGACTAGACTCAAGGGTCCCTATTTGGACAAAGGTACATACCTCTGCCAACTAGAGACCCCCAAATCTAACACTAACTATGAGGTTTGCTCTTTCTTTAGATTAGCATGGGGGATGGCTGAAATTACTTCAAGCTGCAATAGTGGCTTACACTGGAGCAGCCTCGTATTGTTTCCTATCATTGGATTCACAATGACAAACCCTCTCTTCTGGTAAAGAGAGATTTGTCATCAATAGCTTAGAAATACCACTTCTATAAAGTGGGCATTTCTCTGCTCTAAAACTCTTTGTGTGCCTTTTAGTTTGACTCCAGTCCACTGGAGGAAGGGGGAGCACATTTGTGCATTCCCCAGAAAAAGCTATAAACATTGGGCATGCAACTGGAGCAACAGACCTCTGCCATTTGAGGGTCTAGCTGGACAGACTGAAGAGAGGTTTTGAAACTTGCCTCTGGAAAGCCAGATCATGGCCCCACTAAAGATTACGATCTGCATTCCATGGCCCCATGGCAGACAGGAATGAAATTCAGGGGAGACATCTGTAGTTCAAAGGGAAACCTCAAAACTTCAAAAGCACACTAGAGTAGAACGTCTGGTGCCATACTTCAGCAGGGTAGCAAAACACTTGTGGGGACATGGGAATGGAGATCCTGGAACTGATTGGTGCACACTGTCAGAGGAATCTGTTGTGCACAAGAAGGATTACTACCATTGGAAGGGACTGTGGACCCTTCCTGAACAGTGACTGTCCTGGGCTGACTACCTGCTGCTCTGTAGCACCCTGAAGTGTGCTCTCCAAGGCCATGTTGGCTTGCCCCCTGTTCTCTTGTGGAGCTCTCAGGAACATCCAAGACCTCCCACTAGGGACCCACTCCATCTACTTGCGACACCTGGAGAGCAGTGCCCTCTTAAGTGCCCACATCGTCTGCTGGATCCCAACTTGTGGTGCGGCGGCAGCGTGGAACTAAGTATTGTGCCTGGAAACTTGTTCAGAGCCCCAAAAGTACTGCCCGCTTCTAAGAAGTGTGGCCCTTGCATCGTGGGGCCTCAACACGCATAAAGTGGCTTGTTGGTGGTGAGCAGATTCACCATTTGTGGGACCCCGCGTGGCTCACATCTCTCTCATGCGACATGCCGACTGCATGCTCATTGCATGTGGTGTCCGATTCACAGGTTGCACCCTCGAGGTGAGGGGGTACCCGTAGTAGTGCCTCATTCTACCCTGTGCAGCTCTGCTGAACTTACGCCTGTGTGTGTGTGACCAGAATTACCTGGTGCGACCCGCATCAACGTGCACCAGACATTGTGCCTCATTTTCAGGGAGATACTGAATTTGCAACTCTTCATTGTGTGTGACCAGAATTGTCTGGTGCAACTCAGATCAATGAGCACCCGACATTGTGCCTCATTTCCAGGGAGGTTATAAGTTTGCGACTCTTCATTGTGTGTGACAGGAACTGTGTGGTGTGACGTGTATCAACATGCACCATGCGCCCTTCCTACACATGTTAGGAAGGGGTGCTTACCTGATGTTTTTAAACATGCCTCAAGCTGGCCATTGCAGGCCTGTGGGTGCACACTTGCACCTATAAGGTTTTTAAACTTGTGTCAAGCCTGCCATTGCATGCCTGTGTATGCACAATTGCACTCATTCTCAGGTTGGCCTTTCTAAACCACTTGCCAATCTTTGAGGGACCTTTCACTACCACTAGGGCATCCCTAAGGCAAGTCTTAATGGGTGAAGCAAGTGCTAGGTGAAAGTCAGGACAGGTACACCTATGTGTTCCCTGCCCAGATAGTGAAGAATAACCATGTCTGTTTTCACTAACTATGAGGTTTGCTCTTTCTTTAGATTAGCATGGGGGATGGCTGAAATTACTTCAAGCTGCAATAGTGGCTTACACTGGAGCAGCCTCGTATTGTTTCCTATCATTGGATTCACAATGACAAACCCTCTCTTCTGGTAAAGAGAGATTTGTCATCAATAGCTTAGAAATACCACTTCTAGAAAGTGGGCATTTCTCTGCTCTAAAACTCTTTGTGTGCCTTTTAGTTTGACTCCAGTCCACTGGAGGATGGGGGAGCACATTTGTGCATTCCCCAGAAAAAGCTATAAACATTGGGCATGCAACTGGAGCAACAGACCTCTGCCATTTGAGGGTCTAGCTGGACAGACTGAAGAGAGAGGTTTTGAAACTTGCCTCTGGAAAGCCAGATCATGGCCCCACTAAAGATTACGATCTGCATTCCACGGCCCCATGGCAGACAGGAATGAAATTCAGGGGAGACATCTGTGGTTCAAAGGGAAACCTCAAAACTTCAAAAGCACACTACAGTAGAACGTCTGGTGCCATACTTCAGCAGGGTAGCAAAACACTTGTGGGGACATGGGAATGGAGATCCTGGAACTGATTGGTGCACACTGTCAGAGGAATCTGTTGTGCACAAGAAGGATTACTACCATTGGAAGGGACCGTGGACCCTTCCTGAACAGTGACTGTCCTGGGCTGACTACCTGATGCTCTGTAGCACCCTGAAGTGTGCTCTCCAAGGCCATGTTGGCTTGCCCCCTGTTCTCTTGTGGAGCTCTCAGGAACATCCAAGACCTCCCACTAGGGACCCACTCCATCTACTTGCGACACCTGGAGAGCAGTGCCCTCTTAAGTGCCCACATCAACTGCTGGATCCCAACTTGTGGTGCGGCGGCAGCGTGGAACTAAGTATTGTGCCTGGAAACTTGTTCAGAGCCCCAAAAGTACTGCCCGCTTCTAAGAAGTGTGGCCCTTGCATTGTGGGGGCTCAACACGCATAAAGTGGCTTGTTGGTGGTGAGCAGATTCACCATTTGTGGGACCCCGCGTGGCTCACATCTCTCTCATGCGACATGTCGACTGCATGCTCATTGCATGTGGTGTCCGATTCACAGGTTGCACCCTCGAGGTGAGGGGGTACCCATAGTAGTGCCTCATTCTACCCTGTGCAGCTCTGCTGAACTTACGCCTGTGTGTGTGTGACCAGAATTACCTGGTGCGACTCGTATCAACGCGCACCAGACATTGTGCCTCATTTTCAGGGAGATACTGAATTTGCAACTCTTCATTGTGTGTGACCAGAATTGTCTGGTGCAACTCAGATCAATGCACACCCGACATTGTGCCTCATTTCCAGGGAGGTTATAAGTTTGCGACTCTTCATTGTGTGTGACAGGAACTGTGTGGTGTGACGTGTATCAACATGCACCATACAATATGCCTAATTTCCAGGAGAGGTGAGGAGGAGCGGATTCATGTCCTGGGGTTTCCGGATTGTCCGGGTGCTACTTTGATCGATGTGAGTTTTGACGGGGTGCCTCCTTCTCCAAGAGGCTCCCCTGCTTCATCTCCCATTCATCAATTGTTCCTTTTGTGACCTCTGTGCATTGGACCAACTGCCCTCCCCTCACCTGGCCCTGATGACTTTGTGTTGCCAGGTAGTATTGCCCGGACTTGGCCAGGGTGGTGAGAGTAATTGACTGGGCTGAGGAACTCTTCAGAGAGCGATTGGAAGTGGATCAAGAGACTGTGGGACCCCCATGCTTCACAGAACTGGGCTGGTGCCAGAAGGCACAGTGTGGAATCCTTTAATTGAATGACTATCTCCTTAAGCCCACTTCCGCTCTGCATACTGTAGGTGAACTTCTCGAGTAGTGGTCAAACCTCCATTTGTCGACTGCTGCCTAATAAGCCCTGTTACCTATCCCCCACCTTCTTCCCTGGGATCCTGACTAAGTGTGACTTCGGCTGTGATCCACCTAGTATGAGGGGGAAGGTTTTCTCTATCTCCAGGCCGTGGGTGTATGGTAGTCATGGTTAGCTGGATGGTTTAGGAGGGCTTGGGCCATGGGGTATGCATGTGCATTATCAACTGACCTGCCAGATACCAGTTGCACCACATTACAGTGCTGTGCATGTGCGTGTGTGAGTGCGCTCCATCCGGACCTGTCTGATATCTGTGGCACTGCGTATCTGTGCTGAGTGAGTGTGTGGGAGGGACTGCCTAAGATTAATTACACTGCACTGTAGTGTTGCTTTACATATTGATTCTGCGCCAAAAGAATACAACGCTTGACAATGTTTTCTTCCGTGCAGCTTTGGCCCACAGTGCTGGTTAAAAGTGTTGCAATTATCTGAGGCTACACATTTCCGATACCGTTGTGATCTAGGGTGCACCCTATAACTGTGTGGTATTGAATTATAATAAATGCCAGGGTGGGCCTTGTCCTGACAATTTTTTGCACCGCACAAGCATGTCTGGGGGGTAAAATAGGATCTTTCCTAAGTGTGCATATTACTGATGACATTTCAACACGGTTGGGCCTAGTACTGCTAGTGATATTTCTGAATGTGATTGGTGCCCAAAAATACATGATGTTCATGTTGTGTTAGTAATTTGTGTGTTTAATACAAACTTTATTTACATAGACCATGTGTGAAGTCCCTTTTGTGATGCTCAGTGTATTTATTGTGTGAGAGTGCTGTACCAATGCTTTACACATTGCCTCTGTGATAAGTCTGACTGCTCAGTGTCATACTAACCAAGGGTGTGCGCAGGTTATACAGTGAGTGTAATCACCCCCCTCCGATGGAAGTGGTAGGCTCTGCCTGGCTAGGGCTTCACCTAAGCCAACCAGAACGTGCCAGTTCCAACACTAATCCTGCCTCTCACTCAAGGAGCTCACAATGCATCCACAAATAGTATCACAACCAAATCACAGCATGGTTCTGGTTTCTGCCAACCTATCACTGAGTGGCACTCTATGGACATGTCTTACATAGCATATGTTTGATTTCCTCACAAGCTTCACTCTGTACTCCATCTAAGCTACTACTGTCTTCTTCTTCTAATGAAAATTAATTTTTGCAGTAGTTTTACACATAAAATAAGTTCTCTCTCACAAGAATCCCTCTCATATGATAGCAGACTCTTGACACGGTGGAGTTGCTTTGATCAATCAGTCCCTACCTGTGCACATAGGAATGAACAGCCACCGACCTCAGTTAGTGCATTTGCTCAAAGTGGTATTACGTCCCTATTCTGGTGCCATTGATAGCACTTCACAGTACATCTTACCCTAGCAGATAGCCTTACATCTTTAATGAAACCTCGAGATTACGAACTTCATAAATCTTATCAACTTACTGCTGCTTTATATATCAAGCATTTAAGCAAAGCACTTTACAGCACTGATTTCAAAATTGAAATAAGAAAATCAAAAAAAAGAATAACTACCATCCCTACAAGACCAAAAATAACCGCTAAATATTATGTAAAATCAAAATCTGACCACTGCTTTCCACTATTCTCTCTCAACTACAATTCCCAGTATGCACCATTCTTGCTTGCGCATTCCTGCACTCTTTGATCCCCATTGATACTCACTTCACCATCTTCCGGTGGCTGAATTAGCTGCTGCGCCTCTACGCAATCATCATGGATCAGGACGTGGACTGGGTCAATTAGAGTCTCGGGGCACAATTGCCTGTACAGTGAAGGCACAGTTCTTAGGGGCTTATTAGTGGCGCAAGGGGCTTGTAAATCTGCCCCTTAGTCTCTAAAGTCAAATTACCTCTGCAGGTCCAATTAGTACTTGACAGATCCCATCAGAAACACCTGCTCTTCTTCCAGATCTGATGGCACACAAGCCCACACTTCTTTATTTAGCCCTGTCCGCGCTGTCTATCTCAGACCAGGAGTGGAGTAGTCCTGATACAGACTCTGGTACTCCACCAACAGACCAATCTCTCTTTAATGGGAATAGTTTGAAATGCCTTGTCATGCAAGCACAATAAACTCCAAGGAGGACAGACATCCAGATTTCAAGTAAAAGATTTACTTAAAATTAATCAAAGTACAACTCACAAAATGCTTATCAGTCAAATGGAAATAAAGTCAAAGGGCTAAGCCCACAACCGAGAGTACTAAAACTAAGGAGAGTTCAGAACTGAAACTGGCAGAGATTTGCGTTCTAAGAGTGAGGAAAGGACTCCTCCTTCTCTCCCAAAATCACGTTCTTTTATTGTATTTTAGACAAAGGGCCATACATTCACAGCGTTAGTGCATAGTTCTCATGCTTTTGACCAATAAAACTGGAGTAAAGGGAAACTTTTGTGACAGAATATATTCGAGGTTTTTCCCACTATTACAGTACATGGGATTCTGTGTTCACATCGTCTGCTACATGGGGACACAATGGTTACATAGTATATCATTCAGTCCGTGACAGCTAAATTTAACCTTGGGAAAAGTACAATTCGTTCAGAACGTTCAGTAAAGTTTTCAGCTTGCTCCATGAAGCCTAGCAAAAGTTTATTCTAGCAGAGGATGAAAAAACAAGTTAATCACCTGGATTAATAGAAGGTCACATTAAATATGGAGGACAGAAGCTAGGTTAGCCTGATTCACATAAAGCAATATTTCTACACTTTTCGACAATGGAATTTTACATTTCGACTTCATCAAGAGTGCAAGGAATAAAATTGCGTAAAGGCATCTGCTGGCATGGAGTAAGGTGCGAAGAGGCTGTATAACAAATAGAACGGATGGATGACTCAAAGGCACATTATAATGCATATGTAAACTGTCTGAAAATGAAAGTGCATTACAAATGAGGTATGTGGAAGGACTAGCTACATAAGTAATAGCATGTTTGAAAAATCATAGATGTAATGTAGACCTTTTTTTGCACCGTAAAATGGAGACACTGAGTCAGAGGGACGTTATGAGAAAAACAGAAACTTATTATGAGAACCCTGTTTAATGTTTTTGTTAGATAAATATCAACAGTGTGAAGCTGTTCCTGAGATGCGCCAGGAAAAGAATATGTCAGCCAGAAATCACATCTGGGAGGGAATTGTTGCCAACATCAATGCTTCAGGAAGCGCAGCCATGCGTGTAATTGCTGTCAGCTTTGCTACACAACAAACAAGGACAAGGGGAAAGGATTCACAAACCAGAAATGTGGCCAATAAAATATGGATTGGTGCCCGTGAGCAACATTGAAACGGCATCATAGCCAGCCATCCTTTGGAGCAGACTGACAGAGGCTCAGATGCCTATTTATTCCTTTCTTTCTTACATGCAGTACTTTTCCTGAGCAGCTCAGCATCTGCACAATATGCATTGGCATTTCAAGGGAAAGAGTGTTCCTCCCTCAGTGTCATATATAAAATCGTGTAATACATATTCTACTAAAGTGCTCCAGAATATCCTTTCGCTAAACATCACTCAGGACAGATTATGTCATTATGTCAGGGCCGGACGGATTTCCAAATTCGTTTTATAAAATGTTTGCAGGCATACTGTCCCCATATACGACAAAGACCTTTACTTCACTTTTGACTCCACAGGAAGTCACCCCTTCCATGATGGAATCTATTTTGACTGTAATCACGAAAACCAGAAAAGATCCACAATAATATAGGTCCTACTACCCGATAGCCCTCCTCAACAGCTAGCCTAAGAGTGATCCAAAAATCATGACCCAGGGACTGAAAATGGTATGGCCAGACCTGATCTCCCCATATCAGTCGGGGTTCATTAGAAACTGACAAACAGAAGACAATACGCACCTGGCGATAAATGTGATAGACCAAGTGGAGACCACAGCGACGCAGATCCTCCTTCTCTTGTTTGATGCGGAGAAGACGTTTGATCTGGTTGATTGGACTTTTTTTTATCTAAGTCTTTATACAGAACAGCATTAGGCTCCCAGATGAAGGACTATGTCCTAGCCAATTATGCGAGGCCTCCACAAAGATACGGCTACATTCCACTCTCTCACACTCGATACAGCTGACCTGGGGCCACGAGGCAGGGCTGCCCCCTCTCACCTATGATCTTTGCGCTAACATTGGAACCCTTGTTCCAGCACATACAGGCCAATCCAATTATCACTGGTCTGGACACAAAAATAGCCAGGTGAAGATGGAATTATTTGCGGACGATATTTTATGCTTTTTGACCAACCTTTCCACCTCTCTTCCCACACTAGTCGAAGAAGTACACTGCTTCCATCAGGTATCTGGCTTTAAGTTCAACCACCACAAATCAAAAGCAATGAGAGTGGCACAGAACTGAAGAGACAGTGAAACAAAAGCCTCAAGATACCATTTCCAGGTTTCACTGATCGGAATAGAGTATTTGAGAGTGATAATCCCTCCCATCAATGGTGACCTTTACCGCTGTAATGTAACCCCCCTCCTAGATACTCTGGTAATAGATCTCTTTCGCTGGAGCCACCTGGAAATTTTTTGGGTGGCAAGGATCAACTGTGTCAAGATTAATTTCCTGACATGAATGTTATACTACCGTCTCCGGGTGGAGAATCCTCTGGATGTCTTTAAATACAGTCAAAAACTTGGGCTTTCACATGGAATAACAAAACACCTTGAATTGTAAAAGCCCTAATGATTAGGAGCCACCTGGAGTGGGGATGGGTGTTCCAGACTTGGAGAGATACATATTAGTGGTACAGCACACACCAGCCCCCAGGTGGTGTTTCCTGGAAGCCGAAAAACCCTGGTGCTATCTAGGACCGATCCAGGCTCCCTTTAAACCATCTGCTGTGGTTGCCTCCACAGGTCCGGTGCTCCATGGGACCCCTAGTCTGGGGGACCGAAGTGACACTGTGACACTGGAAAAAAGGGGTTCACACATTTCGGGTAACCACATACCCTTCCCCTCTGACCCCCGTTCTGGTGAATACAGACTTCCCCCAGGGGTAACTGATAAGGGCTATTGAACATTAAGGGAATGATGCACTATGTCTTGCCCAATTATACTCTAACAGCATCCTCAAGATGAGAGACCAGTGCGCAAAGGATTTCAAGCTCAGACCAACAGACCTTTATCGTGTCACCCGATTGTTACACTGAGCATGAAGTCCCAGTGTCGGGGCAGCGGGGACAAGAGAAATGGCTGGGGTGGAAGATATGATGACAGATAGAGACAGTAATAAAGCACTCTCCCATCTGTATCGCACCCTCAACAGACCTACCCCCTGATTAACATGCCATACATAGGACACTGGTCCCAGGACCTTGTCATTATGCTGACAGAGCCAGATTGGATAATGATCTGGGGAAGAGCTGTGAAATCCTCCATCTGTCTTCAACATGAGGCTAACACTTTCAAGCTAATGTTGAGGTGGTACCTGACCCAGGTCCACCTAAAAGCAATATGTGATGCCCCTGACGACTGTAGGAGAAGATGTGCTGCAAGGGGAACTTACATACATATGTGGCGGGTGTGCTCGAATGTTCAACCATTCTGGGGCCATGTGTTTGATTTTATAAAGGGAATCACAAACATCACACTGCCAGACTGCCACAAACAGCACTCCTGAGGCTCATGGATGCGGATGACCTGCACCCCTCCTCTTGAGCGGAAGAAAAGTTGATAAGGCCCCTCTTCGTTGCATCCGGCCTGGTGGTACTTAGAGATGGTGGAATGCTACTGTACCGAGAATAGAACATTGGTGGATGAAGGTATGGTCAATATACGCGATGGAAAGCCTTAGAGACATAGAGGCATATTTATGAAATTTGTGGTACAGGGCAGCGCAGCAAGTCATCTTGCTGCGCTGCCCTGCATCACAGGGAAAGGGCAGGAATGCACCATATGTATCCAATACAGCATATTCCTGTCCTTTGCCCTTGTGCTGGTGCCGTTTTGACAGCCTAGCGCCAATGCAGACACCCTTGCACCATGGTGCAAGGGTGTCTGTGTTTTAGGAAGGATTGTTTTTGTGCAGAGGAAGCGGTGCCTTCCTGCACAAAACAATCTTAAGAGGCTTTTTCCTCTTTCTATGTGTGTTTCAGAATGCAGCACACATAGAAAGAGGAATAAACGGGGAGAAATAAACATATTTCTCCTTGCTACGCCTCTCCTGGGGAGGAGTAGCTTTATGGTGCATTACCAGGTTTACCAGGTTTGGTATAGCTGGAAAGGAGTAAAAAACCATGGGAGTTGCGTGGGAATGCCGATGGAAATCCTCCCTGACACAGAGTAATGCAACTCAGCGATCTGTGCTCCGTTGCATTATTCCAGATTTATGAAGCCATTTAAAGGCACGCAAAGTGGCATTGTGTGGCTTCATAAATCTGACTCAGAGGTTTGTGTCGTTGCGTGGTGCAAGCATGATAAAAACCTCTCATAAATATGCCCCATAGTGTATACATTTGTAAAAACATGGACACCATTCCACACCTATCTTGAAAGAGACAGGGGCGACGTGCAGCCCCCACAATTGATAAGCCTGGCTGGGATTGAAGCGCTGGATGACACCACTGACCAGGAAGAAGGTGAATGAGCTGAATGATTTCAATTAAAATACTAATTTTCATGCCTTGTTGTTCCTTATGTGCATACCCATGCATGATTGGTCATGATTTCCAGACAAGCTGTAAAGGCAATTAAACTGCTTAAATTGCTTAAATAAAGTTGTTTAAAAAGTAGTCATTAGACAATGCAGTATCCTTTCTGATTTGTGCTCTTCTGGTTAGGTTATGTTGGGAATGTTGTGCTCTGTCTGTCTGCCATGCTTACCCCACTTCTCTCACACAAGAGTATCTACTAATTACTATTCACCACAGCAAATTAATCCCCACAAGCATGGTGTGACTCACCATAACACATCGAACAAACCATTGAATAACATCACAGAATAGACTACTATGAGAGTGAGAACTGGGTCTCTGGGAAACTTACAAGGATCATGGGTACAGGGAAATGTGACCCAGGGACACAAGGCCAGGTAGAATACTCTTCTAAACCTAGGAAGGATTCACGTATCCTAGCCAAAGTAGAAAGCACAGTTAATCCATATCTATCAAGCCGCTAATAGGCCGTTTTTAGGCTCCGGTAAAGACTAACTACTCAACATCTCCAGCACCGGCACAATTACCCTACAGCACATAGGAAAAGGGGTCATCCAACCTCCACTCCACTTCACTTCACTTAGTCTACACCAGTAAGTGCTCCTAAGTATTTCGCAAGTCACAGCACGCCTCAATCCGTAGAGGATTGAGATGAACCCCAATGATGAAGCATGCCATCTAGGGGCAACCCTGGTGGGTGAGGGGTCTCTAGAAAAAAAGTATTTTTTCTAGTCGAGCGATTGCAGCGGATCCTCGCTGTATCCTATCAGTTTCCCCAGGGCAGCTTTTCTTCGAATTACTCGATTTTTGTTTCGCTACACATTTCTTAGAGGCCTGCATTTCAAATGTTTAATGTTAAAAGAAAGCCTTCAGAGAATATTAAAAATGATGCAAGAAGCATGCTATCTTAAACCGAAAAAAAATGTACTACTGGAAGGCAGTGAAGCTGATAAACAGCTTCTGTAGTAGGGTCACTCTGCTTCAGTCTCAACAAAATTCTGGATGATTTGTAATCTGGTTATGTTACCTTTAGGCAACACTAGTGAAACAGAAGCAAACTCATTCACAGACTCCATTCACTGGGAAAAAGAATGGAATCCCCCCCTTGAAGCACTCTGTGATGATACACATGAATGACAGCAGATATTTACCAAGTCAGAGAAAGACTAGTGTTAACAAGAGGAATAACATTTCTCACCTCAGTGACTAGTTGAAGGTATGCATCCATATACAAGGGTAACACCTTCATAGCAAAACAGCTGGTATTGTTGGGAATGAGGATAACCTCTGCCTTGGAAAGAATAGCTTCAAGAAGTTAGTGCTGAGCACAAAATTATTGGCTTTGCCTATGCTTTTCAGTAATTCATTTAATTTGTTAGATTAACAAACTATGAATGTGCTATAATGGTATTTCATTGCAAATGACAGTCTATAACTAGCAATAAACAACCATGATGCTGCTACTAAGTGTAAGGATATTGAGCCTCATTTAGAGATTGGCACAAAGGGAGCACACTGTAATTCACTCGTGATCGTGCCCTGTCAAACGCATGGTACCCCTGTTATTTAGAGTAGGGGGAAGTGCTAGGTTTAAATGGGAACAGCCTCATCTGGCTCCGCTGGCATAAACCTTTTACCTGACGGACTATCTATACCTCTAGGCTTTCAAGTCTAAATGAGCAGGATGAATATCACTACATGTCCTGGCCTGTGACTGCCATGCCAGACAAGGGCATTCCTGACAGCAAAATCCATCACTGGCCACCACCGGAAGGGGGAACACTTCCTGAATGTCAGTTTTGAACTTTTAAGAACAAACTTGTCGATAGAAATTTGTTCTTGAAAAATAAAAATGTTTGCGGATTTGAGATTTTACAAGTAAGTTGGTGTTGTTTGTTTGATTGGGGCATTGCAGTTGCTGCAACTACAATTTTGGTACTTTTCATCATTTAAAAAAAAAGTTATTGTGAGTAGCCAGTAGGCCCATAGCTAGTCATGGGTGCATGATGAAACAACTGTTCCTTTAGTGTGTGTTGAATTTATTTTAAACATCATTTAGAGCATGTCTAGAGATGGGTGGAGGATTGTGCCTTCCAAATTTGTATAAGTTTTGGCGGAATAATTTCCAATCGTTCATTTACAAATTTTCAAGTGCGTAGTGTTTATTCATATTCTCATTATACAGGGAAAAACCAAAGCAAAAAGACAGCCGACACGTGTTTCGCCCATGTGGCCCTTCGGCCGTGAGCTTTCTCAAGGCAAAAATCTTGGTCTGATGTTCGTGTTCCTTAATGAAGATGTGAAAAAGTCTCTGCGGTCTACCTGTTCCGGTAGTGTGCTGCTTTTGCCATATATGCCTGCATGTCTTTCCTATGTTCCTCTTGGCTTACTGCTTCCATCCATCCCCTTTGCCAGCTGCAGCTCCCTGAATGACGTGATGAGCAAATAATTTAATGCCAAACAGACAGGTTCCACTCCCATTACATTTGTATTTTTGTTTTTGTTCTTCTTCTTTCCTATCCTTCCTGAGTCTACACATTATACCATGAAAGCCCTTGTTGTCAAAGTCTCACAAATGGCTACACTGTTATGTTTTTTTTTTATAACTTAAACCGAGTTAATAAAATTTAATAATATAACACTAACAAGTGTGACCACCACACACTAAGTTATATATTATATTTGTTTGTTTGTACTAGTAGCAATTGAACCACAACAACAAATGCAACATTTCACTGATGTTCTTCTCCTGTCTTCTTTGCTTTTAGGTGCACAAAAAGACAGAGGAGGAGGTGTCATCATCACCCGTTGTACTGCCAGACAGAAGTCCTACTGCGCACAACGTCACATGACGTGTGGCCACAGACATCTCTGCAACTTGTGCAACAGCGTCCTGCTGACTTCTGAAGAAGATGGCCCCAAAGAAAGTTACCAGGTCCTCCAGTACCAAGAAAGTTGCCAGTGAGAAGAAGGAACAGAAGAAGGAAGTGGCACTTACCAAGACTGGTGTGCCGCCCACAATGTTTTTTGGGAAACAAAAAATTACGCCTGCAGCAGCGGTGTCCGGGGACCAAGCTGGGAGCAGCACCTTCGCATCAGCGGGCCCACCCCACCAACCTAGGCCCAAGCCCATGAGTGTCACAGAGGTAGCCAGTCTACTAACGAGCAGTGACGTTGAAATGTCATTATCGCAAAGTTGTACCCAATCAACGCAGGCGGAAACTCAGCAGATAAGTGGGCAACAACAGTCGCAACAACAGCCGCAAAAACAGCCCACAATAGTAGTTGTTGCTCCTGAAGTAGGGGCAGTTCAGGAAAACGAGCTTCCTGCAGACGAAGAGGAGCAAGCCACTCTTTCAGAAGATCCATTGTCTTCCAGATCCCCAGCAAGGAAAAGGAGGGTTAGTCCATCAACTTCTTCTCCAAGCCCCGCTTCTGATGATCTAGATGCCACTTGGAATCCACCAGCTCAGTCTGAGAGTGATGCATGCCACAAGACAAGGCTAGTGAAAAGGAAGGTTCCAGAAAGCCTTAGAGTTATGGAGGTAGATGTAGAAGAGGGGGATGATGATGATGACGAGCCAGTCATCATGAACATCACTCCCGGCCCAGAGGAGATGGAGGCCAACATTATTACCCTATCCAAAATCGCTGCGAGGGATGTAGCACGGATACCACCAAGACAGGTAACACCACCTCCAGCTTCCATATTTGCATTTGCTAAGGCCCGGCAGGGACCTACATCAAACTCAACCACCACATCAGTACTAGGTAGTGGTACTGTAAGTGCACAGAGTCAAATTCCACGCCCACCCTCCAGTTCATCTGGCATTGAAAGTGGCACCTCCAGCAGCACCAGAAAGTACACCTCCCCAGTTTGGGACTTCTTTTCGGTTAGCAGTACGGAGGAGAACATTGCTATATGCTCAATTTGTCGACACGCTGTTAAGCTTGGTACAAACTATGGTACCGGAGGCCAAACAAGTCATCTAAAAAAACACCACATCATCCAGTGGGAGGCTCACCTACTTCGCTTACAAAAAGTAAAACTGCACCCATTGCTGTTGGTGGGGATGAAGAAGTAGAAGAAGATATGATCGCGGTGGAAGGTGAACAAGAGGAGACATTTCTAGCCCTGTCCCCAGCAGTGTAGTGGTACCGCCCACATCCTCAGCAACATCTCAGTTGCACCGTAGTAAGAAGAGTCATACTCAGAGTCAGACTAAGACACCAAGGCAACCGAGTACTGCAATGAAAAAAGTGCGTCGTTGAGCCTAACTGGGTTCAGGAAGACAGCTGCCCCACAAAGGAAAATAATCCAGCCTACCATTGACAGCATGCTTAGGTCGGAGGGGCACGTGACGACGCAACCACCCAACGGCACGTTTGTACAATGCGAAGCTGGCTAAAATGTTAGCGCTGGACCTTCTCCTTTTTCTTTTGTGGAAGGGGTGGGTTTCCTTGAATTTGTGTCAGCCATCTGCCCTAAATGGAAGGTTCCCAGCCGGTCCTATTTCGCCAGAGTTGCTGTTCCAGCACTACATCACGATGTGCTGGAATTGCTTGGACAAGCTTTGCAGCAGAGTGCTGTTCAAAATATCCACCTGACAACAGACATGTGGACCAGTTGCCAAGCCACTGATTACATGTGCATCACTGCACACTGGATCTCTTCTGGGGGGTTTAGAGAAAAGATATCTGAAGCAGGTGCTGTTGACACTGCTGAGATTTTTAATGCTACTCGGAAACATGCAACTGTAGCCATGTTCGCCATGGAGAAATCTCATACTGCTGCAAACATTTTGGAAGAGTTTATCAGCAAGGTCTTTGAATGGCTGCGCCCAAGAGGGCTTAACAATGGTTTTGTTGCCACGGATAATGGCAGTAATGTACTTAAGGCCATGGAGGATGGTGGCTATTTCAGGGTCCCGTGTTTGGTGTACTGCATTAACATTATTTGTTAAAAGAAGCCATAGTCAGCAACTTACTGACCACCTGCCGAAGAATATGCACACATTTCAGCCATTCTTTTAAAGCCCGGAAGCAGCTGAGGATCATTCAACGTGACTATAGAATGCCAGTCAAAGCACTCATCCAGGAGGTGGCAACACTTTGGAACTCTATTATTACATGCTTGACCGTCTGTTTGAGCAGTACAGACCAATCAATGAATATGTCATGCAAAGAGGGGATGCTACTGTGAAAGGCATGACCCTTCAGATGGACCAATGGTGCCTAGTTAAATGCTTGACAGAGATGCTTCTTCCTTTCGAGGTCTTCACAAGTGAAGTCAGCAAGGAGGACTGTACTATGGGCCAAGCTATCCCATTGTTGCACATGCTAGAGCAACAGCTGAAGGAGGTGTCTGAAGCGTACATAGGTGTGGAGGAAAAAAATTAAGCATATGAGTTGGTGGAGAGCTTATCCCGTTGCTTAGCTGAAAATACAAGGGTGCAAACTAAGATTGTGTCAGAAAAACATTACATTTGTGCCACAATTCTGGACCCACGGTACAAATCGGCACTGAACATTAAGACATTAATTCCTTTTTCAGAACTGGAGGTTGCCCGGTACAAAACTTGGATATCTGAGGTAGCCAGTGACTTTGAAAATGAACGGCTGGCAATTAAAGGCCCGTTACTCAAACCCACAACAAGTACTGCAGCAGGGCATCCGGCATCAAGTTCCACTTCAGAGCCTGAGGGCAGTGCGTTTGGCTCAGAGCGGTCACCAACACTATCGACAACAGCAAGAACCCGATCATCAGCCCCAGTAAAATCGGCACAGGATTGGTATTTACAGCAAGGGCTTGCTAGGTCCAGTGCTGATGCAAAGACAAAAGAGGCCGAACAAAGTGTAGCACCCCTGAACAATGAGCGGATGGTCCAGGCCTATCTGGATGACCCAACAGAGGTCTACATTGATCAAAACCCATTACGGTATTGGTATGGGAAAAGGGCCAATGGCCAGTGCTCAGCAGGCTGGCGATAAACTATCTGGCTTGCCCTGTCGCAAGTGTCTCTTCTGAACATGTTTTCAGTGCTGCTGGTGCCATTGTAACAGTGAAAAGGACCAGTCTCTCGCTCCAAAACGTGGAGAGGTTAACCATGATCAAAATGAATCAGCACTTTATACCACCGAATTACACAATACATGAATCAATGCAGGAAGATGAGGACAGCGACTTAGGTGACGGAAGTAGTGTGTTAGATGATTACCTACTTCTGGTTGAACCCCCAGAGTTTGAGGACGAGCTATACTTCCTGACAACTAGGCTTGAACTTCTTACTTTCTTCCTTCCTTATTTACTTTTATTTGTGTGTGTCTGTCTTTCTGGTTCGAAACTTCGAATCACAACAAATCCATCACCACCGTCTTCTAGTCTTTTTATTGCCACATTGGAGTTGCAGCTGTCTGCATTTAACTGAAGTCCACTCCTACGAGTCCTGCTCCTCCATCCTCCTGACTCGCCCCTAAATCCATTTCCTCAAGCCAGATGATGATTGGATGTAGAATAATAGAAGAAAAAAGAAAATGTTGCCTCGTTGAGTCCCTCCAAAAGAAGTGGAACATGATGACTACTATAGCTATCCTCCTTTCCGAAAGAGACTGCCCCTTAACTTAAGATGAGAAGGAACAGGTAATGAATGATGGCATGCATTGGACGCTAACTGAGTGATTTGTGTTGTTGTTGTTTGTTGTGCATGAAGTGAATTCATTGTGTACTATTATTTAATCTACACACTAAAAGTAACTCAAGTCAATGTTTCCCTTCTTGTTATTTAATAACAAAATTGTACTTCTACTGCAGGTCGATCCATTGCATTTTGAATATAGAATGTGGACTCACTCTGTACACTGCACACTGAGTTGGACAACACCATGATGATGACCACAGTGACATAATATCTTCGCAGTCACTCAGTAGGATCGGAGATTATTGATGGAATAAGTCAGGGCGTTTCATGAGTGGCATAAAGATAAACAAGTCAACAACAACCACAGCAGACCTACATGTCTGTGTAGTGGTGTGAGTCGAGTGTAGTGGTATGACTGACAGCGGTGCATTGATTTAGTCACTTAATTTGTAAAATGCTTTGTTGCTGTATATGTGCTTTGTCTGCCTCTGTCAAAAAATGTACGCTAAATGGAGGATGGGTCACGGGTGCCGTGGGCCTGCTCTGTCCTGTTGTTGTTGTTGTAGGTTAATGCTGGAAACAGAGTAGACATGATGTATTCATGCCGCCACTGAAAGTATTCTTGAGGCACTCCACCGTAGCATTTTTTTTCTCCTTGATTTTTCAATATCCCTTTTGTTTTTCCATCTACAATTACAGGCCGGCCCTTACCCTGTGCTATACTGGGAAAAACAACTCACACTTACCTTATCAATCCACATCCACCAGGCAGGCAGTGGCGTCACCCAAGATTGATGGACGGAGCGTCCATGGAAGGGAGGACCAAGAGGAATGCCGAGATGCAACTCCCCAATTTGTCCAGGATAACAACATACAGTAACAGTATCAACATTCATCATCTTTTAAAAAATGTATTCCGTTTTCATCTTCAATCATTACGACTGTGTGTTGTTGTTATTATGTTTGCTCTCTGCTTATCATTCATCCCTACAGCTATTTTTTAATTTTCTTTGCTATCTTTAAAAGTAAGCACGGTACAACAGAACAGAAATTGTATGTAATTTGGGTCTCTCTGAGGGCAGACAGGCAAGGCACATTGCATAATATACTGCTGCCCTGTACTGTCTAATTGTCTAGTAGTAGTTAGTAAGTACTACTTATCATTAACCATCAAGTTATCAATATCATCATCATGCATGCATTTCCTTTTTCTCCCTTAACAGATTTATGGATATGGCCGTCTGCCAAGATTGTGTTTTGTTGTTTGTCCATGCGTAGTGTTTTTCTTTGTCAAACCTTTACCCAAACCCCCTTCCCAACAATTCATCAAACCCTAACCCTCTTACCCCGGGCTGTGTGATTTATTGAGGTGTGACTAAATTAAATGTACACCAATAATTGATCACACGCTTGCTGGGGCGGATGTGGTGAAAGCAACACTAATTCAATTTCAAGGCAGGGCGAGGATCTTCTTCTGCTTGCCCACCCATGATCAGTATATTTGCAAGGTAAATTTGTTTTCCCAAAGGAACCTAATCCATCATCATTAATTGCCGGCATCGATTGGATTTGTTATCCTCCTACACAGCACTAAAGGTTATGCTTGTGTCGAGTGTAGGCCTTGTCGAGTGACTCGACACAACTACAGTTTGTAACTTGTTGTACTAGGCTATCCCCGCCACCATTATGTTTTATTTTATTTTGGCAAATTATTGTTTGGCAGTAAGTTCTGTACTGTACTTCGTTCTACTACTCCTCCCACAGTCTCTCTCAGGCGACTGACTGTCTCATTTTCTTTTTTTGCAAATGCTACTGCCAGTTTCTACTACTACCACCACAACCATGGCAAGTTGGGAAGCCAAACCATCATCACCATGCAGCCATCGCTGTGCCTAAGTTAAACATCAAGCACAGGTAAGAGAAGAAGTTTGGGTGAGGCATAATTGATAATGGAAATGTTTTCATTAATTCACACACTCCTTGAGTCCAGTTGCAGAATGCATAGACTAGGAGGAGAGACTGACAGTACTAGTAGGACAAGTCACTCAGTGAGGGGTACCGCATCTATCTGTTTGTGTCTTACAAAGTCCACCGATTATTTAAATCAAACACTGGCAGTGGCCCTGCAGCAGCAAGGAAACAGTGTGACGTAAAACAGTAACCCCACCCACAAATCATTAACAACATCGTATGTAAAGTATAAATATAATTTAATCCCCTAACAAAAATAAACTATGTAAAAAATCCCACAACAACACCTGACCCACCCCTCTCCCTAACCCCAACCAATGTCCAAAACGAAAAAGTCCAACCAATTGTCCATGTCCATAATAAACCCCAACGCCCAATTCCCACCCACCAAAAGAAGCAATAAAAAAGGGGCAATCCAACAGGGTCTCAACTCATCGTCGGGCTCGCTTCTCCAGGACATTAATTCGCTCCTCTAGGCGGGTCACGCGGCGCTTCAATGCGCGACAATTGCATCAACAGGGGGGGCAGCAGTGCTAGATAAAGAGGTGCGGCGGCGGGCGGCTGCCAAACGGCGGCGCCATAACACTGGAGGGGCCTGGCTGGGGCCCGGGGCATTGGAGGAGGATACAGCTGCTGCCGCCTCCTCCTCCTCCGCCAGAACCACCAGCCGCCGGTATTCAGTCTGTATGGCCTCCAGCTTCCGGCGCTGGGCCATGGCTGCCAACTCCTTCCTGTCTGGTTTCCCTTTGGAAGGAGTAGCTATATCAAGAAGAAAAAACAAGACTATTGTAACAATATACTCTTAGCAAGACAGTAAGACAAATTCATTCTACACATAGTGGCACAGTAGCACTAGCAAGCACAGTACATAACATTTGTGGTATGTATCTATCCTCCCACTTCCTCGGCCTCTAACATTTGTGGGCGTTTCAGGCATTCAACCACCCATGCATCTGATTCCTATCAGCCACCTATGCATGGTCCCACGTATCCTTCTCTTCTCTGCCAGTCATCAATATTACATCTCGCACGTCCTTCCTCCTTCCACCCTTCTTTCCCTTTTCGTTCAACCCATCCATCAAGGTCATCTGATCTGACTTTTAGTCTTCTCCATAAAACTTTCACAGCTGAGTTGAAGTCAGATAGAAGAAGCCATTGGTTACTCAACACTCCCGCCGCTAATGCTATTGCTAATGCTAAGTAAAGGGTGTCTTCTCCAACTGTTCACAACAACTTCTTACTTACTAAGTCTCAACAGTACAGTGTACAACACCCTTGCAGCGAGTGTAATGTCAATAAGTAAGGAATATAACTTACCACCGCCCGCCACTGCTGCTGGCTCACCCCCTGCAGCTCCTGCAACTGCCGCATCTCCTCCTGCTCCCTCTGTGGCCGCGTCGCCATCGCCGCTGGCCCCGGCACTGGTGGTCGGTAGTAGGCCTAGAAAAACATTACACATTTTTAGATGCCATATACACATCCCCTATTTATTCTTTTTTACTAGCAAGATTGAAAAAAAGTTAATAAATACATATACAACATACATCACTAGTACAAATCGGGTACTAGAGTACAGTAGACACTAGTAGTGTTATATCATGGTCCCTAGGGTCATTCTAGTCTTTGCTCAGTTAGCCTGAGCCATGCAACCATTTTAGCTTTGTGTCTTTTATTTTTGCGCAAGTTTCCTCGCAGCTTGTTGTGTAAGACGCCTTTGAGCCCACATGAGCTCATAGTACTGCTACTGTCTGAGCGCTACGTACAAGGTCGAAAAACAAGCCACTTTGTTATGGAGTTCTGGTGGTCAGTCCGTATTGCTTAGCCATAACATGCTACACTTTTTGGCACGACTGAGAAATGCTTGCAATATACTAACGCGCACCATTTTTCTCATAACAGACGGAAGATTCCCTTCTACGAACCAGAGCTTTGCAGAGCTTATGATGTAACCAGTACTTCTAGGTTCTTCTTAGGTGAGGGGTCCCCCAGAATTGGCTCAGAGATCTTCATTTATAATTTTATATAAACTATATTCCTACCAAGGGGAGGGTGGTTCTTCCACCACTGTTCAGTTATCATCATGATTGATTTCCCCTTTTGTCTTCTATGGACTTGTAGTTGTAACAATGTTTATTGTTTTAATCTTATGCATTTTGCTATTGGTGCTGGCTCGTATACTGCATTATAGAACAACGTACAGAGCTTGTTAGTTGAAAATAAACCTTTTGAACTTACATAGACTCTGTGGTATTTGGTGTGGACTTAAACGAGTGAGTGAGCGAAAGGGTGTGCATTGCTTCCACGACTCTGAGAGGTCGGGAGTGTAGTGTTATGCTCTGGGTTGTCTAATCATTGGGTATCTTCGGGGGGTTCGGGGAGCTAATGAGACACTATAGCTAGTCGGTCAGGGGATTGTGGGTGAGGTGTGAGGAAGGTCCAACCTCCTATCACCAACGTCCTATTTTCTTGTGCATAGTTCTGTATGTGCAGAATCCCTACAACAGTAGTAGTATGTCCTATATATCCTATCAAAAATAGTAAAATATCTGGTTGGGCATTTTGTTGGTGGGAATTGTTGAAAAGCCTCAAGATTAAGAAGACTAGAAGAGGACAACCCAAAGGACTGGACTCAGTGGCTAGAGCGATTGGTGAATCTGAGTTTTATTTAAAACCTTTTACATAAAGAGTGGCCACCTGGGCAAGCTTAGCTACAGACAGACTAATAGTAGTAGTACAGAGAGTCATAGCAGAGGCAGTTAGAGGCAGGGATAACAAGAATTTAGAAACAGATTGTCTAGATCGAAGAAGATTTTGTGAAAAATAGAATTAGGAAATCGAAATAATAGTTCGGAAAAAATAAGGTGCAGTAAAAGTTTGGGAAGTATAATTATTAATATTAACAACAGGAGGACTTACTGGGGCCAGCAGCAGAGCCCTCGGTAGAGGAGCGTTCCTGGCCCTGGGAGGCATCTTCTCCAGCTCCCGCCGACTCCGACGCCGTCTTCTTGCCCCTGGGTGCTGGTCATGAAAGATGTAAGAAAGAAAGAGACAAACATGGATAATTGGTGTGAAACAAATAAAATATTTTACAAAACGCTCAAAAAATCATTTATGGAAACAACAATTGCAATAAAATTGACCTATCTAATCTGGTCGACTAGTATTGCAGGATTCGCGGTCCGTCTTGTTATTATTTATGAACACTAATCCAGTGTTCCATTCTGATTCCAGAATACTAACTAAGCCTAAGTACCACCTGACCTAGCCCACCTATTCCAGACGGGCCAATTGTTCACTAAGTCTGCATTTCCAATTATTTTAGTCCTCAAAAATGCATAGATGGAGGACACATGCATAAATATTTGCATACACCAAATTGTTGGTTGGTTGCTGCTGATGTTCTGCTAGTGATAAGCCTATTAACACTCACTAAACAAACTACAAAAGGTTCTACTAAGGACTGGGGTAAGCATCACTCAGCAACACGTGACGTGACAGAGGATGCATCACGCAGACCAGTAATAAATTACCTACTAATAAGTAACTAAACCTATCAATCCACCACTATCTCTTCATAGTGGCAGGAGGACAAAGGAAGGACTAGAGTCTCTCTAGCATTACCTAACTTAAGTTCTCTAAAGTAAACTCTTACATAATCATGCAAAGCGAGCGCAAAGTTGCAAACAAGTAAGATTAGTAGCACCGAGCACCTGTGTCATAACAATCACAGAAGATTTTTAAACGTAATTTACCTGCAATGTAAGCAGCAGCATTCTTGCTGTTCGGGAAAAAAATATATTTGCAATATATAACACAGAGCAGAAGAACACAAAGTAGTAATATTAAATAGCTACTCACCAAGCCCTGGGACCTCCACTCCTAGCAGGTCCAGCAGGTCCTGCTCCCGGTCCAGGATATCGGACCACCGGTGCGTCAGCTGGTTAGGGGTGCGTCGTGCCCCAGAGCAGCGAAACACTGCCTGGCGCACCTTTCCCCATCGCTGGTGACACTCCCGGAGCCCGTACTCGGACCCAGGCCTGCCGCCTGCTGCCAGGGTTAAGGAGAGGTGGCGCTGGACAAAAAAAACAAGTGTGGCCACCTCCGCCTCACTAAATAAGGCCCGTGCATGCACCCCGTGTGGGCGCCCCCTTCCGCAGGGAAGGCAGTCGCGGCTGCGAGCAGCCTTGCCCTTGCCCTTGGCCTTGCCCACACCCTTGGCTATGGTTCTGGGACTCGGGGGGCGGAAAAGAAAAGGGAGGAATTTGAAAAGTAAGTAAAAGAAATGAAAAAAGCAAGTTATAGAAAAAGTGTGAAAAAGTAGTTGAAAAAGTCACAAAAAGTAGAAAAAAAAGTCAAAATATAGAATCAGGAAAATAGAGAGATAGATAATAAATAAAAAAGATAAAGAAAAAGTGTACAGAAACAAAGGATTGCAAAGATAGAGGGAGGATAGAAAAGCAGGCCCAGAACCATAGCAATAGAGTGAAAAACAAGATGGCCGCGCCCATTGCGACCGCATGTGCAAGTTTGCGCGATATTTCCCCCCCGAGCACGCAAAAAGCATCGCGAACACGTAATACGCGTTCCCGAACAGGAAATACTCATCGCGAACGGGCGGGAGCACGCAATACGCGACCCGGAACAGTAAATAAGCATCGCGAACGGGCGGGACAAGTGAAAAACAAGATGGCCGTGCCCATTAGCGACCGCATGGACAAGTTAGCAAGATATTTCCCCGCGAGCACGCAAAAACACATCGCGAACGGGCGGGACAAGCAATTCCACGTGTTCGCGGAGATTTTTTACTGTTTCGCGGAACTTTGCGTAACGCGACTACGCAAATTCCGCCCACCCTTAGAGATCATATAATGTAAAGATTACTTTATGGACACATCTGTCAAAAGTGGACCAGTTCAGGTTATAAGCCTTCTTCGTGGATTTTGCCTTAAGACTTGAATCTACAGTGAAATTGAAAGAGCAACCTGACAGCTCAACCTTCAAGTCAACAGATTTAGAGGCCAATATGGTGCTTGAGGAAGCAAATAACAGATCAAAGGTAGATGAGACAAGGAATGGATCCACTCTCTCCCCACAAGACACATCATAATATAGGAAACCATGTCCTTCTCACTCAATGAAGAAGAACCATGATTAGCTTTGTCTGTTCCCTCTGTCGCTTTGTCGGAGCCCTGGGGATGAGAGACGTTGGTAGTCTAACAAGACATTGTGATGAACATTGCTTGGAGAGAAATTAGACTCATCTCTGTCCATGAGCAAATCTTATGTGATTAAATGATTCAGACTCTACTCCGAGATATTGTGCCACACTCCTGGTTTAAGTAGTCCTATAATACTGTATTGTCTGTGGGGACTACCAGCACATTGCCATTGATATGAACTGGGAACACCTGAAATGCTTTACATATAGCCGTTACTTCTTTCCAGTTGTAGGACTGAAACTCTTCATGATGAGACCACAATCCCTGGTGTGGGCGATTCCCTAGTATTGCCTTACCAACCCAAGCTGCTGACCTCTGTTGTCAGAATCATTGTGTCTGAGAAAAAACCAAAGTCCCCAGTTCCAGAGCCGGGGAAGTAACCTCATTCTCAGCTGCTCCTGAAGGCACTTTATAACTGGGAAAGGTGTGTCATACTCCTCTGAACTCGATGAAGGATGTGTAGAAACCACTTTTCCCAAGTGATTCCTCATCCAAGAAATGATGAACAGGATGCCTGCCTCAAGACCAAGAAACAAAGAGAAAAAACTGAGAATCACTAAAAACTTCCAATCTCAGAACAACGAAATCAATGAGAAACCCGAATGGTAATTACCATATCTCCCTGGACATGAAGCCATTGTTTTATTAAAACACAGTCCTTCAATATCAGCATGCTCAGGCCATCTCTCAATATTTTTCACTGGCTTATCGGAAGAAAGTCTTTATCCATATTGGATCTGAACCAACCCAGTGTACTCCATGCTAGATGTGGGAGACAGATGGGACTTCTCCCAATTTTTCAAGAAACTAAGGGGCATATTATCAAGCACGGCGTTAAAATTATCGCCGGTTTAGCGGCAGAAAACTGCCGCTAAATCGGCGATAATGGGCTTGATAATATGCCCTGGAGAATTCCAATAGAAGCCCATGTTGACACCAGAACATGGGCTTCTATTGGAATTCTCCAGGGCATATTATCAAGCCCATTATCGCCGCTTTAGCTGCAGTTTTCTGCCGCTAAACCGGCGATAATTTTAACGCCGTTTCTTGATAATATGCCCCTTAAATCTTGGAGGTCTGAATCACCACTCCTTTATCTTATGTCATCTGTACATAAGAAAGGTAATGAATCAGAAAGTCTTCCATTCATGGTTGCACTATGATGCCCTGACTGTAAAGAAGTGAATTACTGGGACAAAAATCTTCAAGAATACCTTCGGGCATTTTTTTAAATTGAAGCTCTTGAAGTTGCGAGTACTTTTCCCCTACTGAAAAGTTGAGGAACTGTTGATGGGATATTGCAATTGGTACATGAAGGTAGGCATCCTGAATGCTGATCGTTGTCAATAAATACTCCCAATTACTAGAGGAGGTATCTGTTAAATTGACTTAATCTCAAAATGGACAATAGGAATATAACTGTTGAGTGACTTGATATCTAGTATCATTTATATTGAAATTAAATTAAATGAAAATTAAATTAAATCCAGTATTTGTAAAGCGCAAACAAGTACCCGAGGATGTCAAGGCCCCTGGGGCCATCGGGAAGATTAAGCAAGCTATTGCCCAGAGTCACATGGTGCTGGGCTAACCTGCCACCGGTGATCAAACCGTAAGCCCCCATGTTCCGGAGTCAGCCGCCTGGCCGCTGCGCCACACCTCTTCCCTGCCTGACCAGATGGTGAAGAGCGCCAAGTTGGTGGGTGAGGGTCCCTGAATCCTAAAAAGGAGACCTTTGTGGTTCAGTGTGGATTCATTTCCAGAAAATGTTTCTTACAGAACACTACAACTTTGTGTGTAGTTCATTTGGTCGGGGAGGATGCATGACTGACTGTACTAATCCTTCCCTCTCCCTTTGTTTGATTGTTTTGCTAAAGTGGTGGGCCATCCAAGCAATGCCTACCATTGCAAACCACAGGAAACTCAATGGCTGAAAGGGGCTGACCAAAACCTCCTCTCTATATACTTTTTATTGTGTTTTTTGATGATTCAGTGACATGAGCTCTTGCATCAGGCAGAGAACACGGTCAGCATCCAGACATATCCAGACATAAAAAGTCAGTGCAATACAACAGAAGGGCATGGAAAAAGGGAGAAAGAGATAGGGGGCATGAAAAAACACAAAGGAAAACACCACATTAAAAAAGCATACAGATTTGAAAGAGAAAAAATACAAAGTATAAAGAAAGTAAAAGAAAAAGAAGTAAAAAATGGCAAGCAAATTCATTAGAAGTAACATTTTCTAATTTCTGAGGTATATTTACTTGCAATGTTGACCACAACATGTGTCACATACCTTTGTTGTAATTTATGTACAGCACACCAGAAACTGCATGTGCCACTGTATTGCTCAATGTGTCTCTTCAACACAAAAGAAGTCACTGATTATTCAACATTGAACAATCGAATTTAGCAAAGGATGTGTATAAATGTGTATGCCGAATAAAACAATGTAATGGAGAATGTGATGGCAAGTGGTGGAATGGGGGGTCACAAAGCAAATATTACAAATGTGGTATGGGTAAGATGTGTAAATACAGTTAGGAGTAAACAATACTACTGAGCACATCTTGATCAAGTTAGGTAGCATGGGAACAGAACAATATAAATATCAACGATAATGATCTCTCGACACCCTCCAAAGTTCCTGGCTATACTTACCCACAGTCAACATGGTGCCACATGCTTCTCCTTAGGTGCAAACTGGGAACAGGTGAACTTTGTCTGAACACCTTCACATAGGGATGATGGTTAAGAGGTTGGGGTGGGTTAGGTGTAGGTAATAGCT
This sequence comes from Calotriton arnoldi, assembly GCA_963921515.1. Lineage (NCBI taxonomy): Eukaryota > Metazoa > Chordata > Amphibia > Caudata > Salamandridae > Calotriton > Calotriton arnoldi. The sequence goes on along the minus strand of CAWUFW010016937.1, from coordinate 196,652 downwards.
GATGTAGTTAACAGATGGGCAAGGGGGAGGGTAAGGCAAGGGGAGGGATAAAAATTTTAGGAAAGCTAGGACAGGAGTCCAGGAGAACAACAAACAATTGAGATCTTTGTGCTAGGCACAAGCTTAGGCCAAAGCTCATCAAAACATCCTTTAATGCCCCGCACTTCTCTGCATAGGTCTTCATGAGAGCTCACTAATCAGATAAGATTTGGCTGATGACTTCCTTGAATGCATAAAGAATAGGAGAAGGAGCGCAGGTGCCAAAAGTGAAGGAGACCACGATTGTCCTAAACTCATAATGCAGGCGAATGTGTTGAATCAAGGAGGTTTACGGAATGAGACAGTTTAGTGGCCATTTCAGATTGCATCACAGTGTCATTTGTCCCAGGATGTTCGTCCTTCACTTTGTCCTTCTTGTCTGGAATGGTGACATGCACCCCATCCTTTCCCTCTTTACTCTAATCCCACCTTTGCTGAGTAAAGCATGTCAAGAATATCTAGGACCCAGACGTTCCTTCTCCTTGTCCTCTTTCTCCCCTGATCCTGCAACAATGACCTCCTCCTTTTAGCTGATTGTTTGGTCTCTTACCTCTCTGACTTTCTCCTGTTTGGAAATAAAAAAGAGATATATTAGTCATCATGGCATGTACATCAAGCTCTGATACTGTGAAAATACTAAATTTACCTCAAAGAGCCATAGGGCCTACATGTACTGTGAGAAGTTGCCTGGTATATGATGTCCACTAATTAAAGTGGGCACCTTGCACCAGTCCAAACAACCCTTATGGTGATTTAAGAGGTCAAAGATAACCTTAGAAAGCTATTCAAGTGGTAGCTGTGGAGAGCAGCCTTCAGGCTTAGTCTTGAAGGAATGTTAAGCAGCTTGTTTTACCAGAATGCAATCTTATTGTTTTGGTTAAATGAAAGGAGAACCACACAGTAGTTATAAGAATATATGTTTATTATTATAACACACCTTAAATACCTCACAGTATCTGCTACACGCAGATAAACACAAAGCACACAATACTGTAGCACAGAAACAATCGTAAGTAGCACTAATACACAGTGGGCTCCTGGGGGAGACCAAACCATATACTAAAATAGTGGTATAAGAACCATGACTTGAGTCAAGACAGAGTCTAGAGGATGCAAAATTGCTGGGACCCCAAGGAACCACCCAAGGTGAGTAAGTAGGGACCCCACGGAGGACGGGTGCAGTGTTAGAATACGACCGCGTGCTACGTACAATTCAACGGGAGAGTCGCGGTTGCAGTTTTAAAGTTTAAGGACCCATCCCAGTGGATTACGAGGAAACCCTTTGGAACATAGAAGGTTGGAGAGCCACCCCACCCATGGATACCGAAGTACCAGAGTTACCTATCCTAGGGAAGCCAAGTGCATAGGGCTGAAGTGGCGTCGGAAACCGCCGTCGTTTTCAATGGGAGTCTTCAAAGAAATGCCACTGCTGGAAGGAAGAAAAGTGTCCGGTGGAACCCACAGGTGGATTCTTGATGGAAGGAACCTGAAAGCAGACGGGACAGAGTCTGGGTTACTCAGGAGTGATCAGGGGCTCGGTAGACGAATGCCCACCGATGTCGGATGCTTCAGGTGTGAAGAAGGAGTCCTTGACTCTACATCTGCAGGGACCAGGAGACGTCGAGGACAACCAGGAGCCGGATACGAGCTGTCCCACAAAGGATGACGAGTGCTGAGGGGTCGGTGTCCGGCGGGAACACCAACAAGCCTTGGCAGCGGCAACCCATGAAAAAGGTCAAAGAAGGTTACGGTCTGGCCCAGCAAGGACCAGAGGACTCACCACAGCAAGGGGAGTCAGGGCCGGCCTGGAGCAACCAGGGGAGCCCAAGAAAAGTGGTGTTGTCCCTCAAGTTAGACCCACAGGCCGAAGGCACAGGAGTCGCGAGGGGACCTCTAGCAGTTTCACAGACACAGCATGCAGGGCACATAGTGCGAGGAGGCCGGAGTCCTTTGTACGAAATGTGCGCAGAGGTTGGGGCTATCGACAGCCCAATGCACAAAGTTGGGGAACACCAACAGTTGCGTTACGGTGCCTGCAAATGCAGGGGAGTGACTCCTTCACCCCAAGAGAGATACTTCAGTTGTCCTTGATGCTCCACAGGTCCTGCACAGAGCCTGTATGGTGCACGGGCACAGACGATGCTTTGGATGGAGAGGGAGACGAAGTCAGGCCCAGTCGAAGTCCAGCAAAGTCCAGAGTGTCCAGACGGTTGAAGGTCAGTGGTTTCTTGTTCAGAATCTTGTCAACGTTGAATCTAGGGTCCTACAGCCAGGTAAGCCCTTTTGTACCCACGGGAGAGGGTTGGACAGATTCAGGGGATCCTTCCCAGGGGAGGGTCAGGACAGTGGGGAGGTTACTCCCATGTCCTTTGTCCAGTTTCGCACCAGAGCAGGAGCCAACGGCTCCCAGAACTGGTTTGAGCTGGACTATGCACAGGGACACCAGATGTGCCCCTCGTGCAGACTTTCAGGCACTTTGGAAGTGCACCCACCCAGTTCCAATACACTAAATCCTGTCTGGGAGGTGGTCACACCTCCCTGTGACAGGATGCCTATTGTGCTGCCTTCCTCTGCTCAAGCTTGGCTCAGCAGCAGGAGGGCAGAAATGTGTCTCTGGTTGGCAGCAACCATTTTGTGCTGTCCAAGTCGAGAAGGCTGGTACCGGGAAGACCAGGGACCCCAAGAAGCTTGCTTCTGAAGGGTGGAATCATACCTTCCACAACGGTTACCGGTGTGGAGGTATGATTCCAAGGTGTTTGATACCAAACACGACATGGTTTGTTACAGCCGTTTTCGAGATAGCATTTTACGCGAGCATATAATGCACCTCTACCTATATGTCGGGCTGCGTCACCGACAACCCGGGATAATGGTTTCCGAAGGCTGCAGGGGTGCTCTGCTCATGCAGGGGCACCCTCTCACATAAAACCCAGCACCCTGCCTTCAGGATTGTCAAGGCCTGATAGGGGTGACTTATAGGTTTTAAGTGTAGTGACCTATAGATATAGTAAACCTATTTCTAAAGTAAGTGGTGCATGCACCATCTTACACAGGCTGCAATGGCAGGCCTGTAGTTCCATTTTGCATGGCCTCTCATGGGTGGCATAATACATGCTTCAGCCCATGGGAGGCCTCTGGGGTACCTATGCCCTGGGTACATGAGTACCATATACTAGGGACTGATAAGGGTACCCCAGTATCCAATCTGGGGTGTACCTAAGTACATGACATAACATTTTAGGGAGAAAGCAGATAGACTGGGGTCCTGATTAGCAGGATCCCAGTCAGACTAGTCAAAAACAGTGTAACATCAAGCAAAACGTGGGGGTAGCCATAAGAAGCAGATCCTACTTTCCTACATGTACCATTACAGTTTGCTGTTCAAATGCAATGTATGTTTGAATTGCATTGTGTTATAACATGAAATGTGCAGATTACATGTCAGGACAAATATTGCTATGCATCACTGTTGGAAATTGGAGTATTAGTTGAGGGGGTGAGAACCCACCTCAAATAATAACCACAACCCTGGTCAGGGTGAACCACTAAAGTCACTAAAATAAGCCTGTGCTTAGCCCTTTAATAGCCTGGTACCAATCAATGAGGCATAACTTAGAGGCAATGTATAAAATATTTATGCAGTACTCAAACAGTAATAAGGTAAAACTGCAACACATGAAAAATCTCAAACCACTTTTGATAAATAGAGTAAATATTTATAAATAAAAAGACACCAAAGCAACAAACTTCCAATTAATAGAATCAGCGATATGAATTATTAAAGTTTGAATTAAAAATAGTGCTAAAAAGCACAAACTGCCGAGCGTGGTTATCTGGTCGTGCTAGACAGGGTCCAAGTTGAAATTTAGGGGCAAAAGCAATGGCTCACCTGTCTGATACAGGGACTAGTATCATCCCGGTAGAAAGTTTATCTTCGGACTTAGAAATGTTTATGAAGAAAAAGTAGTTGTCAAGAAGTCGTCGGCCAGGCAAGCCTAAAGCTGGATCCAATGCAGGGCTTGACGACACCAGGATGCTGAAGAGCGGGGTCCTGGTGTAGTTATCGCCGAACCTGAAAAGCTCTGAGTGGGTGGAGTCTGAAGTCTTTAACCAGGAAGGCCTCAAAGGGTTGCTGCCTGGCGTTGGTCCCAGTGAAGGCCTCTATGTTTGGACATAGAAACTTTTCTGGAAGTCAGATCTGTTTCTGAGGGGCAAAACAGCAAGCTGAGGTGAACAGAGGATTATATTTATTTATTTATTCATTTGAAAAGTTTTATAAAGCGCAAACATGACCCTTACGGGTATCAGAGCGCTGTACAAAGAGTTGAAAGCATGAATAAAACCAATACAATGGTACAAATGATGCAGTTAAGTCAACACACTGTCAAACAAAGGGGGGAAACAATCAAGGTCAGGGGCCGGGGAGTCGGCCAGTACAGTTTCAGAAGGGCCAAAGAACGAGATAACAAGTGAACAGACAAGCATAAAATAAATCCGCACAGCGGTGTAAAATAAGAATCAAATCTGTAGACAGGGGGAGCTTGAGAAGGAGTACAGGTTGATGCTGTTAATGTTCATTCAAGAGTAGCCATTTGACATGTTTCTTGAAAGATGCAGTGGAAGGATTGGATCTGATTTCGGGAGGAAGAGCGCTCCAAATTCTTGGAGCAAGTCCGGAGAAGGCACGATTGTAAGTTCTTTTCTTTTTGAATTTGGGAGGTTTCAAAAGTAGGGTGGACTTACTTCTTAAGATCCGACATGAGCCAGATAGTTCAAGCTTTCTCGCCAAGTACACCGGGGTGTTGAAATGTATGGCTTTATAAGTCAAGCAGGCTATCTTGAAACGTATCCTAGCTTCGATAGACAGCCAATTTAGTTGCATAAGGTCGGGGGTAATGTGGTCATGCTTTCTGGAGCCAGTAATGAGCCTGGCTGATGTGTTTAGAGTGGCTCTGAGCAGTGCCAGGCTAGCTTTAGGAAGCCCAGCAAGGGTCACCAAACCATATTCCAGACGAGAGATAACCAGGGATTTTACTGCAGGCCGTATATTATACATCGATGGCTGCGGCTTCAACAATTCTCCAGACAGAAAGCTGGGGAAAATCCTAGCTTTTGCAACTTGGATGGGAGGAGTATTCTCTAATACCAGCAAATTGTCTAAGACCTGTGGGGGCACCACTAGCACTTGGGGGATAGGAGTCCCTCTATCGGATGCCAGCAGCAAGGTCCAGGGCAGGTCAAGTTGGAACTAGTCAAATGGGCATTTGTAGGGGGAGAGGCCTCTGGAAGATTGTTGTGTCCCTGTGGCTCAAACAGGACGTCAGCCAACTGACCCTTGGAGTCACTACAGGGGCCCTAATTTCAAGGAAAGCAGGACCAGTCTTCCTTCAGGTTCTTCAGACAGCAGGGCAGTCTTCTTCTGATTCTTCACAGGTCCAGGAGTTGTCTGAGAAGAGGTCTGTGGAAGCCTCTTTTATGCCCAGTGCCAGCTAGTCTGTGGGTGGAGGGCAAACCATTTTCCAACCCCTAAACTAGTTCTGGTCAGTTCCTCTCACCCCACTGGGTTTGGTGGCAGCCTGACTAGAGAGACAAAAGGGAGGCAGGGCTAGGTGTGTGTTTCATCTGCTAGAGACAAGGTAGGCATACTTTGATGCTCAGGAAGGGGCTGGGCACAGGTCCCCAGGTCATCCTGTCAAGGGAGAAGTACAAGTTGCTACTCTCAGGGCTCTTTATCCACTGTCTGGGAGAAATACAGATCTCACCACAGGGGAGCCTCAGCAGTCGGGTGACACAGCGCACTGGCAAAAAGGCCTCTTTAGGTAGGAAACTGACAACTTTCTAAAAGTGTAATTTCCAAAATAGTATTATAGAATCCAACTTGACCATTAAGTTGGATTTTAAATTGCTATTAAAATGAGTCATTGATCTCAAACTGAATTAAGCTCTTATTAAAGGTAATAGTGTGAACCATTGTTAACCTAGGGAGAGCCAGCCTTTGTGGCTTTTTCACTGCAAGGACAAGTAAAACATAAATTATACCTGCCCTCCTTTTTAAATATCATTCACACTGCACTATGGGCATTCACAGCCTACTTTAGGTGTCACTTATAAATATAAAAAAGGAAGGTTCAAGCCTGGCAAAATAATTGTTTTGCCAGGTCAAAATGGCAGTTTTAAAATTGCACACCCTGACTGCAATGGCAGATCTGGAGGCATGGTTTTGTAGAACTACATTAGTAGGTGGCACAATGAGTGCTTCAGTCCTGTAGTGGCATTTAATTTACAAGTCTTGGGTACCGGTACTACCATATAGTAGGGACTTAATTAAATGTGGCAATTAGAAATATTCAGCTTTTAACAGGTTTGAAAGGGAGAGCACCAGCACTTTACCACTGATTAGCAGGGAGGGGAGCAGTGTGTAGAGTTCGAAGGCCAACAAAAAAAGTTTTCAGTAAAAGAAGGAGAGAAATCTGGGGTGGCTCTATAAAAAGGAAAATTCCAATAATCACATTGTCCTTCTTGCTACCCATTGTCTGCAAAGTCACAGTGTGGTATCATAGTTATGTAGGACATAAAATGTGTTGATTATTTGCTCATGAAAGGGAAAATGGAGGTAAGGAAAATCTGGGTAGCGAGTTCTGCTGGACTCCTAGACACTTTTATTTGGCAGGAGTCATTTGAAGTTAATTTATTTTGGTAACTTACCCGGCAGTTTGCATACTTGTAGAGTGGGAATAAGAATCTGTATAGTTTTATCACTATTAGAGTTTTCATTGGCAAAATACTGTTGCTATTCAAGATTCCATTGTTTGTGTTCATATTGCATTTATCAAATTTCAAATAACTTATCATATATGTTCATTCAATCTAGTTTTGATGCATTTCCAGTAAATACCCTTCCTCAGGAGCCTCTTTCTATCTAATGCTACTCTGAAAATAAAACATAATACATAAAATATGCTATGGTTATGTCCACAGAAAAGCATATAAACTAAGGGGCAGATTTACAACCCCCCTGCGCCACCAGTACGTCACTTTTTGTGACGTACTGGAGGCGCATTTCACTTCTCGATATTTACAAGGAGAGGAAAAGCCACCCTGCATGACTTTTCCTCTCCTTGTAAATATGGCCCCTTCGCACGCAGCACTTTGCGTGGAAGGGGAGTTCCATGGGTGTTGCTGTGGGTGTTCCCACGCGACACCCATGGAATGAGACACATTTCCAGATTTATGAGGAATCGTAAATCTGGAAATGCGTGTAAATGCTATGCCTCCCCAGGGGAGGCGTAGCGAGGCGCAGCGAGGAGAAATGTTTTCATTTCTCCTTGTTTTTTCCTCTTTCAAAGCGTGCTGCATTCTGCAGCACGCATTGAAAGAGGAAAATGCCTGAAGTGATTGTTTTTGTGCAGGAAGGTGCCCCTTCCTGCACAAAAACAATCTCCCCACGACGCAGGCATCCTTGCACCATGGTGCAAGGGTGCCTGCGCCGGCGCATGCCTGCAGTTTGTGCGCCAGCGCAGGGGAGAGCTCGGGAATGCGACATATTATTGTTAATATGTCGCATTCCTGAGCTTCGGAAGTGCCCCAGCATGGCGCAGCCAAATGGCTTGCGTTGCCACGCTGCGGCACTTTCTTGTAGATCTGCCCCATAGAAATTAGGATCTATCTTCAATCATCCATGACCTGTTGTTTTATAGTAAAATAGCACAATTCCAAGTTAAGTATTGGGTCATAATATCATTACTGGAATTGTATGTGATGCAATAGGTCTCGCATTTACGTGGGTTTGAGCTATTAGCATTGTTAATGACAATTACTTTTTTATGTTTTGGGCTTTAAAACATAAATAAAAGGCATTGTCATTTACAATACTAATAGTTTAAACTCTCGCAAGCAGAATTTCCACTAGAATTTCCACTAGTTCCTCTCGGTAGGACATGTCCTGCCCACTCATCGTATTATTTAACACAAAGCTTGTAGCTGTATCTTTGTAACAAGCGTACAGCTTTCTTTACATCTTTGTGCACGGGGCCACCCACAGTCAATAAGGCCTGAGTGTAAACGTCCAAACGTTAAGCTCTGTTACTTCTTAGCTTGGTTTCCTTTCTGTTGGCACTGCATGCCTTTTTGAGAATTGGGTTGTCATATGCAGTCTGCCTCATGTGGCTGTAGGTGTTCCAGGTCATATCAGGATTTGGTTACAGTGCCAACCCACAAGAACACAGGTACACTTGTGATTGCTCAGTGGGTTACCCAGCCTGTTCATTTGTTCTGTCTCAAAGTGTGTTTGAAAGTATGGTTTGCACTCTCAAAAGACAATATTCTTAGGTTTCAAATGTGTGCATACGTAACGTGCCCACTGTGTATTCTGGGAATGTAGGGGCTCATTATGATTGCGGGAGGACCGCCACCGCCAGAATGAGATTTACCCACCGCCAAATTAGGATGGCGGTGGGAATCAGAAAGGTTCCGTGGCGGATGGAAAGTCAGTCCGACATGGTTCCGCAAGGCGGTCCTTTGCTGCCCGCCTTGCGGAACCCGGAACCAGGGCAACATTGCGGCGGTGCCGTGCAGGCACCGCCGTAGTGATTATGATGTGCCCTTTAGCCTGTCTTTTTGCGGCGGATATCCTGCCGCAAAAAGACAGGCGGAGACTGGCTTTGGGGGCCCGTTGCAGGCCCCCTCTGTGGGGGGGGGCAGTTGTGCACTGGGGGGGTACCCATGGTACCCCCCTCCATTTCCATGCACACGGTGGCAGGCACCGCACGGTGCCTGCCACGTTGTGCAGGGAAATGCACAACATGGCCATTTGACATTGCGGCGGGTGCTGCAGGCAGCAGCACCCGCCGCAATGTTAAATCGCCAGATGCAACCGCCGCGGTGGCGGTCGCAACATAATTAGGGGTGCGGGACCGCCACCTGACAGGCGGCTGGTCCCGTTACTGCTAGGCTGGCGGGCGGACTCAAGCCCGCCCGCCATCCTAATGACCCCCGTAGTCTCTAAACTCCTTAGACCTGAAGATTGACTTCTGCAACAAATGCATGCCATCATCCTGCAAGTTACCCTACTTGTAAACATAGAAAACTAATTTAACCCCTTCCATGCTCATGACGAGCTGGACTCGTCATGGCACACAGTGCTCGTGTGCTCATGACGAGTCCAGCTCGTCATGGAACCCAGCACAGGAAATCCCTCTGGTGCGGGCACCAGAGGGATTCCCTTTAATCCCTAAAGCCTCGGGAGCTGGGGAAGAGCTTCCCCAGCTCCCGAGGCCCCTGGTTTCCCTGAAATGACGATCGGCGCGCACGTCGCGCTGATGTCATTTCAGTGAAACTGAAACTGAAATGAGCCAAGAGGCTCATTTCAGTTTCAGTTTCTACGTGCTCAGGGGCTATCTCAGCCCCTGAGCACGTAGAAACTCAGGAGAGGTATCGTTGGAAAGGGGAGAATCTCCCCTGGAGGGCGATCCCCAAGCAGGGATCCACCCACTAGGCACCAGGGAGGAGGGAGCGGCCCCTTGGGCAAGGGCCTTTGCTCCCCCCATAAAATATTTGCCATGATTAGTCTTTCTGCCCCCCCGGGGGCGTAGAAAGCCCACTAGACACCAGGGATTTTTATTTAAATTATAGTTAGGGGTGGGGGCTGCCCAAAACGGGCATGCCGATGCCCCCACCCCCCCGGCCACAAAATTAGTCTTTCTGCCCCCCCTGGGGGGAAGATGGGGCAGTAGCCCCCAATCTGCCCCCCCGGGGGGGCAGAAAGCCCACTAGATACCAGGGATTTTTTTTTAAATTATAGTTAGGGGTGGGGGCTGCCCAATATGGGCATGCCAATGCCCCACCCCACCCCGCCGCAAAGGTACAGTCTTTCTGCCCCTCCTGGGGGGCAGATGGGGCAGTAGCCCCCAATCTGCCCCCCCGGGGGGGCAGAAAGCCCACTAGATACCAGGGATTTTTTTTTAATTATAATTTGGGGTGGGGGCTGCCCAATATGGGCATGCCAATGCCCCCACCCCACCCCGCCGCAAAGGTACAGTCTTTCTGCCCCTCCTGGGGGGCAGAAAGCCCACTAGACACCAGGGTTTTTTTCCCCTCGATACATTTAGGGGTGGGGGTTGCCCAAGATGGGCATGCCAATGCCCCCACCCCTCCCCCACGAAATTCCAGTCTTTCTGCCCCCCGGGGGGCAGATGGTGGCAGTGGCCACCAATCTGCCCCCACCCGGGGTTCAGAAATACCCTAGATGCCAGGGATTATTTTTTTTATAGGCCCGGGGTGGGGGCTGCCCAGAATGGGCATGCAAATGTCCCCACCCTACCCCCCAAAGAAAAAAAAAACTTTCTGCCCCCCAGGAGGCAGATGGGGGCAATAGCCCCTGATCTGCCCCCCGGGGAGGGGGCAGAAAGCCCACTAAGCGCCAGGGATTTTTTTATATAGGTAGGGGTGGGGGCTGCCCAGAATGGGCATGTAAATGCCCCCACCCCAAAAAAATGCTACAGTCTTTCTGCCCCCCTGGGAGGCAGATGGGGCAATAGCACCTTATCTGCCCCCCAGGGGGCAGAAAGCCCACTAGCCACCAGGGATTTTTTTTTACAAAGTTCGGGGTGGGGGCTGCCAAGAATGGACATGCCAATGCCCCCACGCACCCCAAAAAAGATGTCACTGTCTTTCTGCCCCTCCCAGGAGGCAGATGGGGGCAGTAGCCCCTGATCTGCCCCCCGGGGGGGCAGAAAGCCCACTATGTACCAGCGATTATGCTGGCTTTTTTATACGGAGGGGTGGGGGCTGACCAGAATAGGCATCCCAATGCCCCCGACCCCCAAAAGAATAGCCACAGTCTTTCTGCCCCCTCGGGGGCATATCGGGGCAATAGCCCCTGATTTCCCCCTCCCCAGGGCGGCAGAAAGCCCACTAGGCACTGACTTTTTTCGGAATGTGCCTACCTGTTGAATTTGGTTCCTAGCTCTGCCGGCACCCAGGGAAACCTAGCAAACCTATACATTTTTTAAAACTAGACACCCAGGGGAATCCAGGATGGGCTGACTTGACTGGCTCTCACCAGGTTCTGTTACCCAGAATCCTTTGCAAACCTAAAAATGTGTCCCAAAAAAACACATTTTCCTCACATTTCTGTGGTGGAAAGTTCTGGAATCTGCGTGGATCCACAAAATTCCACCCACCCCGCGTTCCCCAAAGTCTTTCGAGAAAAATGGTACCTCACTTGTGTGGGTAGGACTAGTGGCCGCGACAGGAAACGGCCCAAAACGCAACATGGACACACCACATTTTCACAGTGAAAACGGACCCTTTTTTTGCAAAGTGCCTAGCTGTATATTTGGAACCCTAACTCTGCCGGCACCTAGGGAAACCTAGCAAACCTATACATTTTTGAAAACTAGATACCCAGGGGAATCCAGGATTGGGTGACTTGACTGGCTCTCACCAGGTTCTGTTACCCAGAATCCCTTGCAAACCGAAACATTTGTCAAAAAAAACACATTTTCCTCACATTTCTGTGGTAGAAAGTTCTGGAATCTGCGTGGATCCACAAATTTCCACCCATCCCGCGTTCCCGAAAGTCTTCCGAGAAAAATGGCACCTCACATGTGTGGGTAGGCCTAGTGCCCGCGACAGGAAACGGCCCAAACGCAACGTGGACACACCACATTTTCACAGTGAAAACGGACCCTTTTTTTGCAAAGTGCCTAGCTGTAGATTTTGAACCCTAACACTGCCAGCACCTAGGGAAACCTAGCAAACCTATACATTTTTGAAAACTAGACACCCAGGGGAATCCAGGATGGGGTGACTTGACTGGCTCTCACCAGGATCTGTTACCCAGAATCCCTTGCAAACCTAAAAATATGTCCAAAAAAACACATTTTCCTCACATTTCTGTGGTGGAAAGTTCTGGAATCTGCGTGGATGTACAAAATTCCACCCACCCCGCGTCCCCCAAAGTCTTCCGCGAAAAATGGTACCTCACTTGTGTGGATGGGTCAAGTACCCGCGACAGGCAAGAGCCCAAAACCTATTGAGGCGACATCAAAATTACCTATCACAAACAAACCTGGTTTTGCAAGGGGGGTCCCATGAGTTTTTGGCCCCGGGCTCAACGGCCATCTAGGGAAACCTACCCACCCCACACATTTCTGAAAACTAGACACCCGGAGGAGTCCAGCGAGGTATGGCTTGCGTGGGTCCTCCAAAATTTTCTTATCCAGAATACCCTGCAAACCTCAAATTTAGCTGAAAAAATCACGTTTTTCTCCAATTTCTGTGTGGGAAAGTTCTGGAATGTACGTGGATCCACAAATTTCCTACCACCCAGCTTTCCCCAAGGTCTCCCGATAAAAATGATACCTCACTCGCGTGGGTGGGTCAAGTACCCGCGACAGGCAAGGGCCCAGAACGTATTGAGGAGACATCAAAATTACCTATCACAAAACAACCTGGTTTTGCAAGGGGGGTCACCTGGGTTTTTGGCCCCGACCTCAGCGGCCATCTTGGGAACCTACCAAACCCACACATTTCTGAAAACTAGACACCTGGGGGAGTCCAGCGAGGTATGGCTTGCATGGGTCCCCAAACGTTTTCCTACCCAGAATGCCCTGCAAACCTCAAATTTAGCAGAAAAAAATCACTTTTTACTCAAATTTCTGTGTGGGAAAGTTCTGGAATCTGCGTGGATCCACAAATTTCCTACCACCCTGCGTTCCCCCAGGGCTCCCGATAAAAATGGTACCTCACTTGTGTGGGTAGGCATAGTGGCTGAAACAGGAAATGGCCCAAATCGTATTGTGGAGACTTCAAAACTACCTATAACAAAACTACCTGGTTTTGGGGGGGGGCACCTGGTTTTTGGCTCCGGGCTCGCCGCCATCTAGGGAAACCTACCAATCCCACACATTTCTGAAAACTAGACACCCTGGGGAGTCCAATGAGGTATGGCTTGCGTGGATCCCCCAAAGTTTCCCTACCCAGAATCCCCTGCAACCCTCAAATTTAGCTGAAAAAAACATATTTTCCACATATTTTTGCGTGGAATCACCGTGCTGGCACAAATGTCCTACCACCCAGCGTTGCCCTTGTTCCCCGAATAAAATGATACCTCACTTGTGTGGGTGTCCAAAGCAGAACTGGCTAAAAACGTATTTTTAAAAAAATATAGCGCTTAGAATTCTCGGTGCTATACCCTAAATCCCTATGTTTTGGGCTCTTCCCAGTCACAGGCCTTTGGCCCACCCACACAAGTGAGGTATCATTTTACTCGGGAGAACAAGGGGAACGCTGGGTGGTAGGACATTTGTGCCGGCACGGTGATCCCACCGCCTAGACAACAACGCACACAACAGCAAAGAGCTCTTCAACATCGTGAAGGAACTCTCCAACCCCAGCTCCAACACCAACGACATCCAGCCGTCGCAAGACCTGTGCGACTCACTGGCCACCTCCTTCCACCACAAAATCGCCGACATCCACGACAGCTTCAACACCACGACCGACCCGGCAACCACCGAGACCACTGCCCCCACAACCACCAACCGCCTGCTCTCCTGGACCAACATCAACGACGAGGACACCAGCGAGATTATGAACACCATCCACTCCGGTTCACCGCTAGACCCGTGCCCTCACCACATCTTCAACAAAGCCAGTACAGCCATCGCGCCCCATCTCCGGAAAATAATCAACATCTCCTTCGAGACAGCAACCTTCCCGGAAAGCTGGAAGCATGCCGAGATCACCGCCTTACTCAAGAAACCCAAGGCAGACCCCAAGGACCTCAAGAACTTCCGACCCATCTCTCTGCTCCCGTTCCCCGCGAAGGTCACCGAGAAAATCGTCAACAAACAACTGACCTGCTACCTCGAGGAGAACAACATCCTGGACCCTTCCCAGTCCGGCTTCCGCAGCAACCACAGCACCGAAACCGCCCTCATCGCCGCCACCGATGACATCAGGACCCTGCTAGACAACGGAGAAACAGCAGCCCTCATCCTCCTGGACCTATCAGCCGCCTTCGACACGGTCTGCCACCACACACTACGAACACGCCTTCACGACGCCGGGATCCAAGAGAAGGCCCTGGACTGGACCACATCCTTCCTTTCCGGCAGAACACAAAGCGTCCGCCTCGCCCCCTTCCGATCCAAGGCCACCAAGATCATCTGCGGCGTACCCCAAGGCTCCTCCCTCAGCCCAACGCTGTTCAACATCTACATGGCACCCCTCGCCCACGTCGCCCGACAGCACAACCTCAACATCATCTCCTACGCCGACGACATCCAGCTGATCCTCTCCCTCACCAAAGACCCTCACACCGCCAAAGCCCACCTCCACGAAGGAATGAAGGCCGTCGCCAAATGGATGAGGACCAGCCGCCTGAAGCTGAACTCGGACAAGACGGAGGTCCTCATCCTTGGTTCCAACCCTTCAGCCTGGGACGACTCCTGGTGGCCAACATCACTGGGAACAGCCCCGCCACCCACCGACCACGTACGCAACCTAGGGGTCATCCTCGACCCCACCCTCTCCATGACTAAGCAGGTCAACGCCGTTTCCTCATCCTGCTTCAACATCCTCCGAATGCTCCGCAGGATCTTCAAGTGGATCCCCACCGAAACAAGAAAAACAGTCACCCAGGCCCTCGTCACCAGCAGGCTGGACTACGGAAACGCCCTCTACGCAGGAACGACGGCTAAGCTCCTGAGACGGCTGCAACGCATCCAGAACGCCTCTGCACGTCTTATCCTCGACATCCCCCGACGCAGCCACATCACACCCCACCTGAGAGACCTGCACTGGCTCCCTGTCAACAAGAGGATAACCTTCAAGCTCCTCACCCACGCACACAAAGCACTCCACAACTCCGGACCAGCCTACCTCAACAGACGACTCAGCTTCTACACCCCCACCCGCCAGCTCCGCTCGACCAGCCTCGCCCTCGCCACAGTCCCCCGCATCTGGAAAACGACCGCCGGCGGCAGATCCTTCTCCCACCTCGCCGCCAAGACCTGGAACACCCTCTCCACCAACCTCCGACAGACCCAAGACCTACTGGCCTTCAGAAGACTCCTCAAGACCTGGCTCTTCGATCAGTAGCAGCACCACCCCTCTCTTCCCCCAGCGCCTTGAGACCCTCGCGGGTATGTAGTGCGCTTTATAAGTGACATGATTGATTGATTTATTGATATGGAAAAAGTGATTTTTTCAGCTAAATTTGAGGTTTGCAGGGGATTCTGGGTAGGAAAACGTTGTGGGACCCACGCAAGCCATACCTCGCTGGACTCCCCGGGTGTCTAGCTTTCAGAAATGTTTGGGTTTGGTAGTTTCCCAAGATGGCCGCCGAGCCCAGGGCCAAAAACTCCTGGGACCCCCTTGCAAAACCAGGTTGTTTTGTGATAAGTAATTTTGATGTCGCCTCAATAGGTTTTGGGCCCTTTTCTGTCGCGGGTACTTGACCCACCCACGCAAGTGAGGTATCATTTTTATGAGGAGACCTGGGGGAACGCTGGGTGGGAGGAAATTTGTGGATCCACGTAGATTCCAAAACTTTCCCACATAGAAATTTGAGAAAAAAGTGATTTTTTCAGCTAAATTTGAGGTTTGCAGGGGATTCTGGGTAGGAAAAGTTGGGGGACCCACGCAAGCCATACCTTGCTGGACTCCCCCAGGTGTCTAGTTTTCAGAAATGTGTGGGTTTGGTAGGTTTCCCTAGATGGCCACCGAGCCCAGGGCCAAAAACTCATGGGACCCCTCTTGCAAAACCAGGTTGTTTTGTGATAGGTAATTTTGATGTCGCCTCAATAGGTTTTGGGCCCTTTCCTGTCGTGGGTACTTGACCCACCCATGCGAGTGAGGTATCATTTTTATCGGGAGACATGGGGGAACACTGTGTGGTAGGAAATTTGTGGATCCACGTAGATTCCAGAACTTTCCCACACAGAAATTGGAGAAAAAAGTGATTTTTTCAGCTAAATTTGAGGTTTGCAGGGCATTCTGGGTAGGAAAACGTTGGGGGATCCACGCAAGCCATACTTCGCTGGACTCCCCCGGGTGTCTAGTTTTCAGAAATGTGTGGGTTTGGTAGGTTTCCCAAGATGGCCGCCGAGCCCGGGGCCAAAAACCCAGGTGACTCCCCTTGCAAAACCAGCTTGTTTTGTGATAGATCATTTTGATGTCTCCTCAATACGTTTTGGGCCCTTGCCTGTTGCGGGTACTTGAACCACCCACACCAGTGAGGTTTTTGGCCCTGGGCTCGGCGGCCATCTTAGGAAACCTACCAAACCCACACATTTCTGAAAAGTAGACACCCGGGGGATTCCAGGGAGGTATGACTTGCGTGGATCCACCAACGTTTTCTTACCCAGAATCCCCTGCAAACCTGATATTTTGCTGAAAAAATCACTTTTTTCACACATTTTTGTGTGGTAAAGTTGTGGAATCATGGGATTAACACAAATTTCCTACCACCCAGCGTTCCCCCAGGTCTCCCGATAAAAATGGTGCCTCACTCGGGTGGGAGGCCCAAGTACCCGCGACAGGCAAGGGCCCTCAACGTATTGAGGCGACCTCAAAATGGCCTATCACAAAACTACCTGGTTTTGCAAGGGGGTCCCATGACGTTTTGGCCCGGGGCTCGGCGGCCACCTAGGAAACCTACCAAACCTACACATTTCTGAAAAGTAGACACCTGGGGGATTCCAGGAGGTATGGCTTGCGTGGATCCACCAACGTTTTCTTACCCAGAATCCCCTGCAAACCTGATATTTTGCCCCAAAAATCACTTTTTTCGCACATTTTTGTGTGGTAAAGTTGTGGAATCATGGGGCTGACACAAATTTCCTACCACCCAGCGTTCCCCCAGGTCTCCCAATAAAAATGGTGCCTCACTCGGGTGGGAGGCCCAAGTACCCGCGACAGGCAAGGGCCCACAACGTATTGAGGCGACCTCAAAATGGCCTATCAGAAAACGACCTGGTTTTGCAAGGTGGGTCCCATGACGTTTTGGCCCGGGGCTCAGCGGCCACCTAGGGAAACCTACCAAACCCACACATTTCTGAAAAGTAGACACCCGGGCGATTCCAGGGAGGTATGGCTTGCGTGGATCCCCCAACGTTTTCTTACACAGAATCCCCTGCAAACCTGAAATTTGGCTGAAAAAATCACTTTTTTCACACATTTTTGTGTGGTAAAGTTGTGGCATCACGGGGCTGACACAAATTCCCTACCACCCAGCGTTCCCCCAGGTCTCCCGATAAAAATGGTGCCTCACTCGGGTGGGAGGCCCAAGTACCCGCGACAGGCAAGGGCCCAAAACATTTTGTGATAGGCAATTTTGATGTCGCCTCAATACGTTGTGGGCCCTTGCCTGTCGCGGGTACTTGGGCCTTCCACCTGAGTGAGGCACCATTTTTATCGGGAGACCTGGGGGAACGCTGGGTGGTAGGAAATTTGTGTCAGCCCCGTGATGCCACAACTTTACCACACAAAAATGTGTGAAAAAGGGATTTTTTCAGCAAAATGTCAGGTTTGCAGGGGATTCTGGGTAAGAAAACGTTGGGGGATCCACGCAAGCCATACCTCCCTGGAGTCCCCGAGTGTCTACTTTTCAGAAACGTGTGGGTTTGGTAGGTTTCCTAGGTGGCCGCCGAGCCCCGGGCCAAAACGTCATGGGACCCCCTTGCAAAACCAGGTCGTTTTGTGATAGGCCATTTTGAGGTTGCCTCAATACGTTGTGGGCCCTTGCCTGTCGCGGGTACTTGGGCCTCCCACCCGAGTGAGGCACCATTTTTATCGGGAGACCTGGGGGAACGCTGGGTGGTAGGAAATTTGTGTCAGCCCCGTGATGCCACAACTTTACCACACAAAAATGTGTGAAAAAGGGATTTTTTCAGCAAAATGTCAGGTTTGCAGGGGATTCTGGGTAAGAAAACGTTGGGGATCCACGCAAGCCATACCTCCCTGGAGTCCCCGAGTGTCTACTTTTCAGAAACGTGTGGGTTTGGTAGGTTTCCCTAGGTGGCCGCCGAGCCCCGGGCCAAAACGTCATGGGACCCCCTTGCAAAACCAGGTCGTTTTGTGATAGGCCATTTTGAGGTCGCCTCAATACGTTGTGGGCCCTTGCCTGTCGCGGGTACTTGGGCCTCCCACCCGAGTGAGGCACCATTTTTTCGGAAGACCTTGGGGAACGCGGGGTGGGTGGAATTTTGTGGATCCACGCAGATTCCAGAACTTTCCACCACAGAAAAGTGAGGAAAATGTGTTTTTTGCCAATTTTTAGGTTTGCAAGGGATTCTGGGTAACAGAACCTGGTGAGAGCCAGTCAAGTCACCCCATCCTGGATTCCCCTGGGTGTCTACTTTTCAAAAATGTATAGGTTTGCTAGGTTTCCCTAAGTGCCGGCAGAGCTAGGGTTCAAAAACTACAGCTAGGCACTTTGCAAAAAAAGGGTCATTTTTCACTGTGAAAATGTGGTGCGTCCACGTTGCGTTTAGTGCTGCTTCCTGTCGCGGGCACTAGGGCTACCCACACAAGTGAGGTACCATTTTTTTCGGAAGACCTTGGGGAACGCGGGGTGGGTGGAATTTTGTGGATCCACGCAGATTCCAGAACTTTCCACCATAGAAAAGTGAGGAAAATGTGGTTTTTTGCCAATTTTTAGGTTTGCAAGGGATTCTGGGTAACAGAACCTGGTGAGAGCCAGTCAAGTCACCCCATCCTGGATTCCCCTGGGTGTCTACTTTTCAAAAATGTATAGGTTTGCTAGGTTTCCCTAAGTGCCGGCAGAGCTAGGGTTCAAAAACTACAGCTAGGCACTTTGCAAAAAAGGGTCATTTTTCACTGTGAAAATGTGGTGCGTCCACGTTGCGTTTAGTGCTGCTTCCTGTCGCGGGCACTATGGCTACCCACACAAGTGAGGTACCATTTTTTTCGGAAGACCTTGGGGAACGCGGGGTGGGTGGAATTTTGTGGATCCACGCAGATTCCAGAACTTTCCACCACAGAAAAATGAGGAAAATGTGTTTTTTTGCCAATTATTTAGGTTTGCAAGGGATTCTGGGTAACAGAACCTGGTGAGAGCCAGTCAAGTCACCCCATCCTGGATTCCCCTGGGGGTCTACTTTTCAAAAATGTATAGGTTTGCTAGGTTTCCCTAAGTGCCGGCAGAGCTAGGGTTCAAAAACTACAGCTAGGCACTTTGCAAAAAAAGGGTCATTTTCACTGCGAAAATGTGGTGCGTCCACGTTGCGTTTTGAACTGCTTCCTGTCGCGGGCACTAGGTCTACCCACACAAGTGAGGTACCATTTTTTTCGGAAGACCTTGGGGAAGGCGGGGTGGGTGGAATTTTGTGGATCCACGCAGATTCCAGAACTTTCCACCACAGAAAAGTGAGGAAAATGTTTTTTTTTTGCCAGTTTTTTAGGTTTGCAAGGGATTCTGGGTAACAGAACCTGGTGAGAGCCAGTCAAGTCACCCCATCCTGGATTCCCCTGGGTGTCTACTTTTCAAAAATGTATAGGTTTGCTAGGTTTCCCTAAGTGCCGGCAGAGCTAGGGTTCAAAAACTACAGCTAGGCACTTTGCAAAAAAAGGGTCATTTTTCACTGTGAAAATGTGGTGCGTCCTCGTTGCGTTTTGCGCTGCTTCCTGTCGCGGGCACTAGGCCTACCCACACAAGTGAGGTACCATTTTTTCGGAAGACCTTGGGGAACGCGGGGTGGGTGGAATTTTGTGGATCGACGCAGATTCCAGAACTTTCCACCACAGAAAAGTGAGGAAAATGTGGTTTTTTTGCCAATTTTTAGGTTTGCAAGGGATTCTGGGTAACAGAACCTGGTGAGAGCCAGTCAAGTCACCCCATCCTGGATTCCCCTGGGTGTCTACTTTTCAAAAATGTATAGGTTTGCTAGGTTTCCCTCAGTGCCGGCAGAGCTAGGGTTCAAAAACTACAGCTAGGCCCTTTGCAAAAAAAGGGTCATTTTTCACTGTGAAAATGTGGTGCGTCCACGTTGCGCTTTGCGCTGCTTCCTGTCGCGGGCACTAGGCCGACCCACACAAGTGAGGTACCATTTTTTTCGGAAGACGTTGTGGAACGTGGGGTGGGTGGAATTTTGTGGATCCACGCAGATTCCAGAACTTTCCACCACAGAAAAGTGAGGAAAATGTGTTTTTTGCCAATTTTTAGGTTTGCAAGGGATTCTGGGTAACAGAACCTGGAGAGAGCCAGTCAAGTCACCCCATCCTGGATTCCCTTGGGTATCTACTTTTCAAAAATGTATAGGTTTGCTAGGTTTCCCTAAGTGCCGGCAGAGCTAGGGTTCAAAAACTACAGCTAGGCACTTTGCAAAAAAAGTGTCATTTTTCACTGTGAAAATGTGGTGCGTCCACATTGCGTTTTGCGCTGCTTCCTGTCGCGGGCACTAGGCCTACCCAAACAAGTGAGGTACCATTTTTTTTGGAAGACCTTGGGGAACGTGGGGTGGGTGGAATTTTGTGGATCCACGCAGATTCCAGAACTTTCCACCACAGAAAAGTGAGGAAAATGTGGTTTTTTTGCCAATTTTTTAAGTTTGCAAGGGATTCTGGGTAACAAAACCTGGTGGGAGCCAGTCAAGTCACCCCATCCTGAATTCCCCTGGGTGTCTAGTTTTCAAAAATGTATAGGTTTGCTAGGTTTCCCTAAGTGCCCGCAGAGCTAGGGTTCAAAAACTACAGCTAGGCTCTTTGCAAAAAAAGGGTAATTTTTCATTGTGAAAATGTGGTACGTCCACGTTGCATTTTGAGCCATTTCCTGTTGTGGGCACAAGGCCTACCCACACAAGTGAGGTACCATTTTTATCGGGAGACTTAGGGTAACACAGAATTGTAGAGCAACTGTTATTACCTATTGACTTTCGATGCATTTCTGCCTTCCAAATGAAAGACAATGTGTAAAAAATAAGTCATTTTGATAAATGACCTATAATTCTCATGCTAGTATGGGTACTCCCAATTTCGGAAATGTCCAAATATCTACTGTTTCTAAAATCTACATTTTGTTCCCATTTCAGAAATACATAGGTGTCTTTCCTAACAATTTTTCCATGTATACATTTTCCCAAAATAATTGCTATATACCCGGTACATAATAAAAAAACATTGCAAGATGCTGCTCAGTTATTGGCTCTGGGTTCGTCGGGTTCTTGGTGAACCTACAAGTCCTATATATCCCCACAACCAGAAAGGTCCAGCAGATATAACGGTATATTGCCTTCAAATAGCTGTCATAATTAGAAGAAGTTACAGGTGAAAACGTTGACACAAATAGCTGTTTTTTTCAACTAATTTTCAATTTTTCCTTTATTTAACTGTTAGTTTCTATAAGGAAAACTTTAAGGATCTACACAAATGACCCCTTGCTGAATTCAGAATTTCGTCTACTTTTCAGAAATGTATGGCTTTCCAGGATCCATTATTGGTTTCATACCCATTTCTACCATTAACTGGAAGGAGGTTGAAAGCACAAAAAATAGCAAAAATAGGCTATGTCCCAGAAAAATGCCAAAACTGTGTAAAAAAGTTGGTTTTCTGACAAAAGTCTGCTTGTCCCTGAAAGCTGGGAAGATGGTGATTTCAGCACCACAACCCCTTTTTGATGCCATTTGCAGGGAAAAAACAAGACGCTTTCATCTGTAGCCCTTTTTTCGCATTTTTCCCCAAAAAAACAAAATTTAGCTGTATTTTGGCTAATTTCTGGGTCCCCTCCAGGGGAATCCACAAACCCTGGGTACCTTTACAATCCCCATGATGTTAGAAAAAAAGGACGCAAATTTGGCATGGATACCTTATGTGGTCAAAAAGTTACAGGGGCCTAAGCGCGCACTACCCCAAATAGCCAAAAAAAGGCTTAGCACAGGGGGGGAAAAGGCCTAGCAGCGAAGGGGTTAAGAAACAATGTGTTTACCTTGCGCCCTAGTACCGCCATGTCTTCTGCATTCCCAGTGAGAAAATGGAAAATGCCGCTTAGTAATCTGCTACCAGTTTTACTGCCAGCAAAGTCGCATCGCCACAGACAGGATCGAACTGCCCTACAGGCGCATTGAGTCAGTGCCCCGGATGAGCTGGTCTGACAGGTTTCTTGTCTGTTTGTAATCCTGTTTTATTGTCTGCTGGGCCGATTTTTACTGTTGACTTTCCTGATATTAAAAACCAACATTGCCTGCAGAAAGCTCAAATCGATATATTCTACTATACATTTCAAAACACTTTAGTGTGTCTTTACAAGTTGAAAATTGCCCAAGTTTGCAAACATGCAATCCACTAATGGGGCCACTTTTATTCTGGCGCCTGGGCATTTTTTCTATCCCAGTCCAACCCTGGCCACAGGTAGGGCAGGTCACATATACTCACTGAAGTTCAGTAGCAACTAGCTTGCTACGGCATCAGGAGATTTGAGCTTCTCAACTCACCACTGCCTCTCGTCTGCTTGGCGCCTGCTGCCATGTTAATGAGCTTATACCATTCCAGAAATGGTCTGGTGCCTGGGCACTCCATGCTACAGAAACGAGATCGCGGCCCCTCCCGTAATAGGAAATACAATGGAAGTACAAGAAATGCGGGATCCTTCGTCTATGCTACCAGCGCACACTCATCAATATGGGCTCCAGTCCATCCGTACGTGATTCCCTAGAATAATAATTGCGTAAGTTTAGTTTACTTACAATTGTGGAGCAGGGTTCCTCTTGTGGAGAATCTGGGGTTTGAGCTGATTGGTGCATGTGCATCGTGTTTGAATAGAGCGCATGTTGCAACCAAGAACAAGAAGCCGATACATTTTTCGAACTCAGGCTCGACATAAAAAGGACATTCATTTCAATATATTGCAACTGCATGTCAGTCAGAGGCCACCTCGTCACAACTTTTTGACAGATTTGCGAACTGTCCAATTCGCCCACTGCCTTTAACTTTGCCTTACTGATGCATTACATTTTAGACGTATCATTTTTACGTTACAACCCCTGCCCCAAAAAAATGGAACTACTAGCAACATGAAAAGCAATGACCGCTGCTGGGTAGCAAAGCGCCTCAGGGTACAAGGACCTCGGCTACAATAGGCTATTTGCTTGCTGTATTGCCTTACCACTCCAAAGTGTGCTAGTAGTGGCGCCGGTAGTAGACATAGGTAGCCCACACCATGTGAAGCGCTTTATGTTGTACCGCAAGCTGCGCACTCACCCAGAACTGCTCTGGATGGGTCCTAGAGGAGGACATGGCCATGGTGTGCCCAGTTCCACCGCACACTCCTCCCACGCACTTTCACCCCCCCCGCCTGACCTGGCGCACATAGATACACTCGGCAGCAGCATGCCGCCAAAATAGACATAGGACAACCGACAGGCAGACTCTTTTACAGACCCTGTCAAAGAACACCAGACTCTGGAGCGCACCACACTCATCTCAAAAGTTGAGTCGAGAGGCAGCCATGTTAGGAGCAGGAAAGTTATTACAAGGCGATTATGAGGCGCGGCCAGTCTAAACTCCCTTCCTGAGTCCGCACATTTTTACACAGCACAATGCAGTGCCGACAACACGCACTTGTATCGCACCCTCTTCTAATAGATAAGATACAGCAACAACAAAACGTCCCGCATTTAACATCTTTGTGTTTGGAGTCAGGTCATATCTAGCCCTGCGTTGTATTGGGGCTTTGTATTATTCACATACACGCGTTCCTTACATGCCCGGCTCCAGGAATTTTTATTTGGGTGTGTGTAATATAAGGAACTTCACATCCGGTTTCACAAGATAACTATTTATTTATGATATTCTGAGAAGCCCGATGGCGACTTCACGTTACCGCTCTACTCCCTCCATCCGGCCAGAGGATCTGCCCATCTAGGTAAAGTCGGGGAACCTTTGTATTTTGCCCTGGACCTGCACCTGCCCAGGAATGCACTCAGCCCCATGGTCCCCCCAGTTTAGCTGCAGAGATACCCTGCCTCGGGGGGGTGCTCACTGCTTACCTCCCGCACCTGGCACCAAGCTTCGATCCAACCCTGGCCGCTGTTGGATGTTGTTCTGCAGAGCGCTCACAATTTACCCGTCTCTGCCTCCTCCTCCATGCATCGCCTGCTATGCACAAATGTAGCTCACATTATCACAGGCTAGGCATAAACAGTGACAGAAGTTATTCCAAAAATATTTCCAATGCCATAGGTCTCACAATTAAATGCGAGACCTATGGCATTGCAAACAAGCGGCCGCCATTGTCCCGGCTGCTTCGAAAGTGAAAGTGCGCATGGCGTGCTTAATGTAAGCAAAGCATGTGGTGCCTGAAGTTGGAGAAACTCAATAAAGAAAATAGTGCTCACAAGACTAAATAACGGTACTGTGTAACAACCAAAGTAAAGGGGCCAGTAGTCATGGGAGGTTACAAATGAGCAAAAGGCGGTACTAAGGAGGGACTAACAAACCGATTACTGAATCAGAAGCCTGCGTTTACGAAGGACAAACACAGAAGCCAATGACAAATAAGGGTGTAGAGTGGACGGGGCTTCACTTCCATACTCTACTACAACAGATCCCCAGAGCAGCGCAAGCGCGCTGGCTCGACCTAAAAAGGATCCTATCCTTAACCCAAAAGTAAAAGGTTTGCTGGGTCAACTTGCATAGATGCCACACTGATATCTAGCAATAGGAGTAGGCATCTGTGTGTGCTTGTGGCGCCTGGCTTTCATGGCAAATAAAGTGTTTACCATTAAGACATTATGTGGATAATTTTTAGTGCTATTTCAATTACAAATACGTGTGTTGGCATATATTAGTAACAGAAAAATTGAAAGTCATATATCTCGCCAAGACTGGTCATTAAATGATTTCCTTGGAAAGTGTTTGCGCTATGCATTCATTTCTCTTCTGTTCTCTATAGTGCATATTCATTGGCATTCTGTGGGAGGTCAATTATTGAAACATTCTTGAATATGTTGGCTGTATTTTTCGCCAAAAGAATCAATCAATTATATATATTCAGCGTCACAGGCTGTGCAGGGTACATACTATATTTCAGTGTTGAACTTGTGTGTGCAAAGCCAATAGGTCTGGTGTTGGCCGCCAGCCTTCTGGCAACTCTTGTTTTGTTTTGTCATGGTTTTTGCAAAACTTTATTGTTTGGGAATATGCTTGGCCTTTATTAATCTAGACAAAACAACTTTTGCTACAGGCAAAAACGTTTTTGGGGACTAAAAAAACCACACTGAAGCACTGAAGGGAACTACTTTGTGAATGCATGAACTGGGCTGATACATTTCCCCTTAATGCATGCTGGAGTGAGTGGAAGAAGAATGTGAATGACAACAACCCCAGACTAATGGCTGAAACCCCTACAAGTAACTATGTTATACACATAATTTTAGTAAAAGCAAAAGGTCTTGTCTATCACAGACATGAAGATGTCAATCAGTCTGGCATTGGCTGCAAGCCTCTTTCCTTTGAGGAAGGGAAATGAAAGAAAGAAGGAAGGAGAAAGAAAGAAAGAAAGAAAGAAAGAAAGAAAGAAAGAAAGAAAGAAAGAAAGAAAAGGTAAAGAAAGAGGGAAAGTGAGAAAGAAAAAGAAAAGAAGCAAGCAAGAAAAAAGGAAAGAAAGAAAGCAGGTAAGAAAGAAGGTAAAAAGAAAACAGGCAAGAGAAAGGCAAGAAAGAAGGAAAGAAACAAAAGGAAGGAAAGAGAAAGAAAGAAAGAAAGAAAGAGATATGGGAAAGAAAGAAAGGAAAAAAGAAGAGAAAGAAAGAAAGCAGGCAAGAAAGAAAGAAAGAATGGAAAAAAATAAAGACAGCAAGAAATAAAACAAGAAAAAAAAAGGCATGAAAGAAAGAGGTAAAAAAGCAAAAAAGGCAGATCAAAAGAAGGCAGGAAAGAAAGAAGCGAGAGGAGCAAAAAAGAAATAAAGAAAGAAAAAAAGTCAAATTAGGATAACAATACAGAACAGTTTCAAATAGACACAATGAGGTATGCTATGAAACAGCAGAAGTCAGAAAAAAAAACTCTTCAACCTCACGTTTACAACATTATTGGCAGGAGATGGGATCTGATAAAGATGAAAAGTTTATCAGAAGCGCCCTGCTATCACATCAGGCTCTAAACACAAAGACAACATTAAAGTAATTATAAAGCAAAACCCAAAAAACTGGCACTGAAGGGAAGTAGCTTGTGTGCGGATGTGCTCCTTGAGAGAGAGCAAAATGCAGTCACTTAAAGTGTAGTTAGCCAGTGGCTTAAGTATGTTATGTTATGTTATGTTATTTTGTTCTTGTATAGCGCATGTACACCGACAGGTCTCTTAGCGCTTTGGAAGAAGAAAAACAGCATCATGGCGGGGTAGTCTCCATGGTACTAAGAATGATTAGGTCGTGTTTAGTGCTTCCCTGAAAAGAATGGTTTTAAGCTGTTTCCGGAAGGGAAGCAGACCATGTTCTTTACGGAGGGTGTCGGGCAGCTGGTTCCAGAGTTGTGGCAGAAGGACCGAGAAGGCTCGTCCTCCTTTGGAAGCAAAGTTACCCCGCGGGCAGACCATCTGGGCGGCTTCTGCTGAGCGGAGCGCCCGCCCAGGCACGTATTTGATTAGGCGTTCCCTTATGTACCCTGGGGCGTGTCCGTAAAGGGCTTTATGGGCAATGCAGAGTCCCTTGAATTTCGCTCTTTGCTTGACAGGCAGCCAGTGCAGTTTGCGCAGCAAGGGAGTGGCATGAGTTCTTCTGGGCAGCCTGAAGATAAGCCTAGCTGCGTCATTCTGTACCACCTGTAGCTTATTCGTAAGTTTCTGGGGGAGCCCAACATAGAGCGCGTTGCCATAGTCGAGTCGCGAGACGATAGTTGCTGATACAATGGTTTTCAGAGATGAAACTGAGAGCAGTGGAACCAGTTTCCTCAGCTGTCTTAGAAGACCAATGCATGTGCCCACCACCGAGTTGACTTGGTTAGTCATGGAGAGCTCGGAGTCAATCTTGATTCCCAAGCTTTTTACCACTGGTGATGGGCTGGGACAGGCCCCCAGCTCTTGGGGCCAAAACAAGCCGCTCCATGGGTTGTTTTTGCCGGAATGCTAGGACTTCGGTTTTATCTGGATTAATTTTTAGGGAGTTTGCAGTCATCCAGTTTATTGTGAACCTGAGGATGTTCTGGGCTGACTCTTGGGCGCGGACCGAGTTATCGATCCTCAGGATGAGCTGGGTATCATCCGCGTAATTGAAAACCCGGCATTCCATATTGGTTAGTGCAGCCACCAGGGGCTGCAGGTATATGTTGAAAAGGAGCGGGGACAGTGCGGAGCCCTGGGGGACCCCGCAGAAGATGTTGCCCTTTTCCGATACCTGATCGCCGAGTTGGACCCTCTGCGAACGTCCTGTTAGGAATGATTCTAACCAATTATAGGCATGCCCCCGGATGCCCAGGTCCGACAGCCGGGTCAGTAATGTTGTGTGGCTGACCGTATCGAACGCCGCAGAAAGATCTAAAAGAATCAGGGCGCTCGACTCTTTGTTATCGGCCTTCATCCTGAGATCGTCGAGTACAGATAGCATTACTAGCTCCGTACTATGGTGGGCTCTGAACCCAGCCTGGCGGGGTTGGAGTAGCTCGTGTTCTTCCAGGAACGCCAAGGTTGTCTTCAGGACATGTTGCTCCACAACCTTCACCAGGAACGGGAGCTGAGAGATAGGTCTATAATTTTTAAGCTCGGCCTTATCTGCTCCCGGTTTCTTTAGTAGAGGAATAACTCTAGCCTCCTTCAAGTTGGAGGGGACTTGACCAGTCATCAGAGAGTTGTTCAGGAGGGTGAGAATCTGGCTGTCCAGGGCCGGAAGGGCCATCCGAAGAATCCTTGGCGGGCACGGGTCGGCCGGTGAGCCAGATTTGGTACTATTTATCAGGGACGTCAGAGATTCTGGGTCTAGTGGAGGGAGACTGGTGAGGAGCTGGCCAGGAGGGGGCGGGGATGTAGACAGCTCCATGGGGCTCAGGGTGATGGGGGTTTTTTGAATCTCCAGGAGGATGTCTGTTACCTTCTGGAGAAAGAAAGTCTGTAGTGCATTACAGTCTGAGGGTGCTGCTGCAGATTTTACGTCAGACTTTTTACTGAGTTCATTTAGGATCTTAAAAGTTTCCTTTTGTTTGTTTGGAGCGTCTGTTATGCGTGCCTCATAGTACTCGGCTTTCCTGGTTATAATGGATTTTTTATAGAGAGTTAGTGTGGCTTTGTAGGTAGTTAGCTCAGTGGGATCGTAGGCTTTCCGCCACCGTCTCTCGGCTTTGCGAAGGCTCTGTTTACTTTCCCTGAGTACCTCATTAAACCAGGGGGCCACCTTGCCTTTAAGTCTAGTTCTTTCTCTGCGTTCCGGTGCTATTTGATCGATGGCTGATTGCAGAGTATTACTAAGGGTTTGGCTTTCTATGTCAATGATGCCCTCCTCAAATTTGGATGCGGGTAGCCTCTGTAGTGTGTCTACTACATTGTCTGCCTGAATTTTGTGCCAGCTCCGCACTCTCCTCCACTCAGGCGGGTGTTGTGCAGGAGGACTATCCAACGGGACCCAGCAGGAGATTAATGAATGGTCAGACCAGGCACACGGTTGGATACTTATTAGCCTGTCAAGAGGGTTGGATGACCAGATTAAATCTAGGGTGTGCCCTTTAATATGAGTGGGGCGATCCACCAATTGATGGAGCCCCAGATTAGACATTACCATGTCAACCTGCTTGGCCTGCGGCTCCCGTGGTTCCTTCTCCCAGTGGAAATTAAAATCTCCAACCACCATAAGTCTTTGATATCGTGTACTGAGGTCAGATATGGTCTCGGCAAAGTGGTCATTGAAACCAGGGGTTGCATCCGGGGGGCGGTAGACTGCCAGGAGGATGAGGCAGGACGATTTGGAAGTGATTTTAACTCCCAGAATATCCGTCTTTTTCCATGCTCTCTGCTATTATCTTGGTGGCCATGAGCCTGGTGTTGAAAAGAATCGCCACTCCCCCTCCTCTCCTGTTATCTTGCCTATTGTGCCAGAAGGCATCAAAGTTGCCTGGCAGTGCAGCGATAATATCGGGGGCCGATGCATCACCTATCCAGGTTTCTGTGAGTGCCAGACAGGTATGCTGACCCACTGATGCATGCTATATGCCGCAGTGAGCAGAAGCAAAATGTGAATGACAACAGACCAAGAGGGGTGGCTGAAAACCCCTATATGTAAGTATAATATACATATTTTAGTAAAATCGGAATGGTATTACCAGACATAAAAAGTAGTGGTCTCATTTCTCTTCCCTTCTTAAAGGAACGAATAGGAACATTCTGGTTCTCATAATAAAACCAGGAAGGCTGGCAGTCAGAGTCTCCTGACATTGGTTTGGTTCATTTCATTGATCCCACAATAATGTTCTCCACAAGCAGAATGTATCTTTTCATATTGTTTACTGATAATCAAAATCTAAGGACATTAATCCAATTGCTAATCCTATTTCATAACTTCATTGCATTCATTGTAAGGTTCCCGCCAATAGATTAATCCGATATCATATGGAGGCATTCAGTTTGGTATGCTTCTGTGGACTGCATAATAATCGCACCTCCCTTGGTTTTTTTTCCTCTTCAAAAAACCTCTAAAATTCCTGGGCAATATAGGGTTTCCTTTCTCTGGATTTTTGAGCAACACTAGGATCCAGGTACAAACATAATAAGACCTCTTCATCGGCATTAAACTAATCATACTTAAACTGCACTAAACTATTCATACTCATGCCTAAGGGTGCAAAGGCACTGCCAGAATGTGCTGTCTGAGTTGTGCTGTAGGTCTGTTTTTGTGTACACTTATAAATCAAATCAATTATACTGTCACAATACAAGTGACTGTTACCGGATTTTAGTATTCACTTTCATGCAGCACCCAATACATACTAGACAATATCAGTGAAAAAAAGCATTTCTGCTTGGGACAGGAGAAATGAAAAGAGGTAAAAAGAACTCAGGGGCAGATTTACAAGAAAGTGACGCATCTATAGAGATGCGTCACTTTACCTGCGCCACCCTGAGAAACCTTTGCGCCACCATTGGATGCGCCGTATTTATAATACAAAAACAACAGTTGATGGACAGAATGCAGAACAATGTCATACATTCACCCCAGTACAGAGATCTGGGCCTAAATCCATCGTTTTTTTGCTCACCATGCCATTCCAGTTTGAACCCAGCCATATGCAAATCAGTCTTGACCCTGTGCCTCATGGGAACAGTCCAGCCCTAACTGCCAAGCCAGGTCCTCCCTGGACTGGAAACAAGCATCCTAGGACCGGTTTCGGGGTTTCACCCCTCTTCAGCCAGGATAGCTTGATTCCAGTGGCATGGAGAGCACGGGACCCACGTCTGGGCATACCCGTCCCACTCTGGGTGACAAATGCAAAAACAACAGTTGATGGACAGAATGCAGAACAATGTCATACATTCACCCCAGTACAGAGATCTGGGCCTAAATCCATCGTTTTTTTGCTCACCATGCCATTCCAGTTTGAACTCAGCCATATGCAAATCAGTCTTGACCCTGTGCCTCATGGGAACAGTCCAGCCCGAACTGCCAAGCCAGGTCCTCCATGGACTGGAAACAAGCATCCTAGGACCGGTTTCGGGGTTTCACCCCTCTTCAGCCAGGATAGCTTGATTCCAGGGGCATGGAGAGCACGAGACCCACGTCTGGGCATACCCGTCCCACTCGGGGTGACAAATGCAAAAACAACAGTTGATGGACAGAATGCAGAACAATGTCATACATTCACCCCAGTACAGAAATCTGGGCCTAAATCCATTGTTTTTTGCTCACCATGCCATTCCAGTTTGAACCCAGCCATATGCAAATCAGTCTTGACCCTGTGCCTCATGGGAACAGTCCAGCCCGAACTGCCAAGCCAGGTCCTCCCTGGACTGGAAACAAGCATCCTAGGACCGGTTTCGGGGTTTCACCCCTCTTCAGCCACGATAGCTTGATTCCAGTGGCATGGAGAGCACGGGACCCACGTCTGGGCATACCCGTCCCACTCGGGGTGACAAATGCAAAAACAACAGTTGATGAACAGAATGCAGAACAATGTCATACATTCACCCCAGTACAGAGATCTGGGCCTAAATCCATCGTTTTTTGCTCACCATGCCATTCCAGTTTGAACCCAGCCATATGCAAATCAGTCTTGACCCTGTGCCTCATGGGAACAGTCTAGCCCGAACTGCCAAGCCAGGTCCTCCTGGACTGGAAACAAGCATCCTAGGACCGGTTTCGGGGTTTCACCCCTCTTCAGCCAGAATAGCTTGATTCCAGTGGCATGGAGAGCACGGGACCCACGTCTGGGCATACCCGTCCCACTCGGGGTGACAAATGCAAAAACAACAGTTGATGGACAGAATGCAGAACAATGTCATACATTCACCCCAGTACAGAGATCTGGGCCTAAATCCATCGTTTTTTGCTCACCATGCCATTCCAGTTTGAACCCAGCCATATGCAAATCAGTCTTGACCCTGTGCCTCATGGGAACAGTCCAGCCCAAACTGCCAAGCCAGGTCCTCCCTGGACTGGAAACAAGCATCCTAGGACCGGTTTCGGGGTTTCACCCCTCTTCAACCAGGATAGCTTGATTCCAGTGGCATGGAGAGCACGGGACCCAGATCAGTTGACTGGGCGTGAGTGCTTGCAATGTTCAACACTCCGTCCATCATCCCCTTTGGTTTTGCTATGTTAGTCCTAAGTTGGCAGGGTATGCCCAGACGTGGGTCCCTTGCTCACTTTGCCACTGGATTCAAGATAGCCTGGCTGATGACAGCTGTAAGCCAGAAACCGGTCCAAGGATGCTTGTTTCCGGTCCAGGGAAGACATGGCTTGGCAGTTCGGGCTGGACTGTTCTCATGAGGCACAGGGTCAGACTGATTTGCATATGGCCATGTGTGAACTGGGGTGGCGGAGTGAGCTAAAGAATGATGATGGATTAAACCCAGATCAGTTGACTGGGGGTGAGTGCTTGCAATGTTCAACACTCCGTCCATCATCCCCTTTGGTTTTGCTATGTTCGCCCTAAGTTGGCAGGGTATGCCCAGACGTGGGTCCCTTGCTCACTTTGCCACTGGATTCAAGATAGCCTGGCTGATGACAGCTGTAAGCCAGAAACCGGTCCCAGGATGCTTGTTTCCGGTCCAGGGAAGACATGGCTTGGCAGTTCGGGCTGGACTGTTCCCTTGAGGCACAGGGTCAGACTGATTTGCATATGGCCATGTCTGAACTGGGGTGGCGGAGTGAGCTAAAGAATGATGATGGATTAAACCCAGATCAGTTGACTGGGGGTGAGTGCTTGCAATGTTCAACACTCCGTCCATCATCCCCTTTGGTTTTGCTATGTTCGCCCTAATTTGGCAGGGTATGCCCAGACGTGGGTCCCTTGCTCACTTTGCCACTGGATTCAAGATAGCCTGACTGATGACAGCTGTAAGCCAGAAACCGGTCCCAGGATGCTTGTTTCCGGTCCAGGGAAGACATGGCTTGGCAGTTCGGGCTGGACTGTTCCCATGAGGCACAGGGTCAGACTGATTTGCATATGGCCATGTCTGAACTGGGGTGGCGGAGTGAGCTAAAGAATGATGATGGATTAAACCCAGATCAGTTGACTGGGGGTGAGTGCTTGCAATGTTCAACACTCCGTCCATCATCCCCTTTGGTTTTGCTATGTTAGCCCTAAGTTGGCAGGGTATGCCCAGACGTGGGTCCCTTGCTCACTTTGCCACTGGATTCAAGATAGCCTGGCTGATGACAGCTGTAAGCCAGAAACCGGTCCCAGGATGCTTGTTTCCGGTCCAGGGAAGACATGGCTTGGCAGTTCGGGCTGGACTGTTCCCATGAGGCACAGGGTCAGACTGATTTGCATATGGCCATGTCTGAACTGGGGTGGCGGAGTGAGCTAAAGAATGATGTTGGATTAAACCCAGATCAGTTGACTGGGGGTGAGTGCTTGCAATGTTCAACACTCCGTCCATCATCCCCTTTGGTTTTGCTATGTTCGCCCTAAGTTGGCAGGGTATGCCCAGACGTGGGTCCCTTGCTCACTTTGCCACTGGATTCAAGATAGCCTGGCTGATGACAGCTGTAAGCCAAAAACCGGTCCCAGGATGCTTGTTTCCGGTCCAGGGAAGACATGGCTTGGCAGTTCGGGCTGGACTGTTCCCATGAGGCACAGGGTCAGACTGATTTGCATATGGCCATGTCTGAACTGGGGTGGCGGAGTGAGCTAAAGAATGATTATGGATTAAACCCAGATCAGTTGACTGGGGGGAGTGCTTGCAATGTTCAACACTCCGTCCATCATCCCCTTTGGTTTTGCTATGTTCGCCCTAAGTTGGCAGGGTATGCCCAGATGTGGGTCCCTTGCTCACTTTGCCACTGGATTCAAGATAGCCTGGCTGATGACAGCTGTAAGCCAGAAACCGGTCCCAGGATGCTTGTTTCCGGTCCAGGGAAGACATGGCTTGGCAGTTCGGGTTGGGCTGTTCCCATGAGGCACAGGGTCAGACTGATTTGCATATGGCCATGTCTGAACTGGGGTGGCGGAGTGAGCTAAAGAATGATGATGGATTAAACCCAGATCAGTTGACTGGGGGTGAGTGCTTGCAATGTTCAACACTCCGTCCATCATCCCCTTTGGTTTTGCTATGTTCGCCCTAAGTTGGCAGGGTATGCCCAGACGTGGGTCCCTTGCTCACTTTGCCACTGGATTCAAGATAGCCTGGCTGATGACAGCTGTAAGCCAGAAACCGGTCCCAGGATGCTTGTTTCGGGTCCAGGGAAGACATGGCTTGGCAGTTCGGGCTGGACTGTTCCCATGAGGCATAGGGTCAGACTGATTTGCATATGGCCATGTCCGAACTGGGGTGGCGGAGTGAGCTAAAGAATGATGATGGATTAAACCCAGATCAGTTGACTGGGGGTGAGTGCTTGCAATGTTCAACACTCCGTCCATCATCCCCTTTGGTTTTGCTGTATTTACAATACGGCGCACCATTGCGCAAGGATTGACAGATGCGTCAGAAATTCTGATGCATCTGTTGGCGCAAAAGTCACGTATTGCTGGAGTCGTGTCGCAAGCATGACGCAACTCCAGCAATACATGGGGAAGCCTATCCTCATTGTGCTGCGTCACTCCTTACGCCTGCTCCAAGCAGGTTTAAGGTTTTGACGCAGTGGTGTCCTAGAAGTGGCGCAGTGAAATCTTGTAGATTTCACTGTGTCACTTCTACGAGGCTTTTTTGCGTGGGAACGCCCACCCTGCATACATTATACCTGACGCAGGGCTTTACAACGTAACGCATCTCCCTAGATGCGTCACGTTGTAAATAGGCCTCATTTTTACATCGCCGCTGCGTCACAAAAAGTGATGCAACAGCTGCGCAAAAATGACGCAAGGGGCTCGTAAATCTGCCCCTCAGTTATTTGAGGGTTTCATCCAAAACGGATACATTATGTTCATGGTGGTTAGCAGGACACCTTGGTTAACTGTAGAAAAAACAACAGACATATTAATTGGGGCTAATAGGCAAGCCTTGCCTTCTTCAAAGTTGCATAAGGCATTTTCTGGAAAGTGGTCTCAAAACTGACAGAGCTCTTGATTTCATTTCTGCAGAGCCCAAAAATGCCATGATTTTCACCAGAGAGGGGAGTTTTATAATGGGTTGATAATTGTTTAGGTTCTTGGGTTCAGCATTAACAGTTTACCCTGACTTAGTTGAAGATAGTCCAAAAACTCACATTAAGGGGAGGAGCAGGTGATGTCTACAGGGGAAAGTCTAAAGAATGTGAGGTTGTGCGGGTTCTTGCTTTTACCAAATCAAATCAAATCAAATCAAATCAAAAAGACTTTATTTGGATAACACCATATCCATAAAAGCACAACATATATGAGAACTAAAATCACAATAAAACAATTATAATAGCATAATTAAAAATTCATAGTGTTAGGAGCAAGTTACAGACAAACTTCATGGGTTACACATCGTTTTGCGAGCCCCTGTAGCTATTCACAGAAAAGTGCCAACACGAAGAACCAGTTCGTCATTTTCCAGTTTAAGTATGCTTCTAAACACATCAGCTAATTGGACGGGTCGCAATTTTAAAAAAAAATGGTATTAACAGCCATTGTGCGTATTTTGTGTAAAACTTACAAAAGAATAAAAAATGTAAAAGTGTTTGTCCGCTCAGTCCATCGCATGGGCATGTCAGGGAGTCACGTTTTGCATTATACCCAAGGGGAAAACAAAGCAGATATTTTACAGTGCCAGCACTTAAACAGAAAAGAAGTCCCCTCTCCCAATGGGACATAGGTAATGTGATGTAACTAGGCAGACGATGTTCGGTGTGCTCGATGGATATAAAATTAGCAACAGTTGAATTCTTAGATTTCCTCTCTAGTCTTCCCGCGCTATAAAGTGCGTACAGTGCTGACCTAAGAGCTTTTTTGTCTACATTCTCGGATGTATTCGGATTTAGAAAGAGCCCGTCGTAATAAACACTTTCCAGGCTCTTGTTTACCCAAGCAAGCCATGGGATGTCCATCCCTTTCTCACAACTAATGCAATCATCTATTATCTCCCTGGTGAGGGATGCTGCAGGGTTTTTCCATATAGCCAGCCAGAACAGTGCAGGGCGTGCCCTTATAAAATCTTCAATGTAACTTAATTTTAGTTCACTATGGCATATATACTGAGAAGTGGAAATTGGTGCACCCAGACGTTTTCTACAAAATCTATTTTCCTCTTGTTGAACACTGAAGCTTTTAGCAATGCCCCAAACCTCAGTGCCATAGGTGGCTGTAGGTATACACTGGGATTTGAAAATCTTTAGAATCGCTAAAATTGCCCCAGATCTTTTTGGGCGGGGGAGACTAAGGATAGAGTTGGTGGCCTTTGAGAACTTGTTCTTACAAAACATCACATGTTTGGTCCAGGTGCCGTTCGCAGCAAAGACCAACCCAAGGTATGGGAAAGTGCTAGTGCTAGTTAGTTTCTGATCGCCCACGGATATGGAGTTTAAGGGGTATTTCCTTGGGCCGCAAGACATTATAAATGATTACTTAAAATTAGTACATAGGTCTAAGTGAGTCATAAAATCCGTAAATCCCCGTACTAAAGTGCGTAGTGCATTGGGTGTGCGTCCAATTAAAACCGCATCGTCTGCATATAATAGCACTGGAAGTGTTTTGCCATTAACTCTAGGTACATCGTCGGTGAGTGCGGTCAATGATTTGTGCAATTTATTAATATAAATTATAAAAAGGAGGGGGGCTAGGACACACCCTTGCCTAACCCCTCTGCTTACATTAATGTCATTAGGCACCTCACCCCACCGCCAATCCTGACCCGAGCCTTCAGGTCTGTGTGTAAGTAGGCCAAGAAGTGCACAAGAGCCTCATCCAAACCATATGCTAAAAGAATGGGCCATAAGCGGGACCTGTTGACAAAATCGAAGGCGGAGGTCAGGTCCATAAAAGCTAAATATAGTGGCAAACGCTGTGCTATAGTGTATTTCCCAATAATCAAATTAAGATTTAAACATTGTTCATTCGTGCCTACTTTGCTCCTAAATCCTAGTTGACAATGCTCTAAAATATGATTTTCCTCAGACCAAGTTAACATTTTGTTGTATAAAACTCTGCCTAAAATTTTAAGGGTGTTTTCTATTAAAAATCGGCCTATAACAACTCGGTTGCGAGCGGTCACCCTTTTTAAAAATTGGGACAATAATACTAGTGGACCATGAGCTCGGTAACGGAGCGTTAGTTAGGTTATTAAAAACATTTAGCAGTAATGGGGCCAAAAATCAGGTTTATGTTTAATGAGGTCGATAGGTAGCCCATCGGGCCTGGAGCTTTGTTGC
Source organism: Calotriton arnoldi (assembly GCA_963921515.1). NCBI lineage: Eukaryota > Metazoa > Chordata > Amphibia > Caudata > Salamandridae > Calotriton > Calotriton arnoldi. Next base: position 159,687 of record CAWUFW010016937.1, on the reverse strand, counting down.
CCACACTCTGATGGATGGCCTCCTCAACCTCAGTTAACGATATTGGGATCCTAGTTGGAGTCTTGTGCTTAAAAGGGTCTAATTCTAATGCGGGCGCTGAGTAGATCGTAGAGAAGTGATTTTCCCAGGTTGCGCCTGTTATGTTGCAGCTTATTGGGGTTAACGACTGTCCCATTGTTACTTAGGTCTTTGGCAGTAGCCCAAAATATATTCCCGTTTTTTAGACTAGCAGCATTAACAAGTGCGTCCCAGCGATCATTTAATAGTTCTTCCTTCCCTTTGGCAGTAGCTGACTTATACTTCTGCCTTGACAGCTTAACAAGTGAGTTACACCTCGGGCTGTGTGACAGGGCCTTACGTAGCTGCCTATTGGCCTCTGAACATTCGTGATTAAACCATCTAGGTTCATGTTGCACTGCAGTGATGGGTTTTGACAGCAGAGATTTAATGGCCCCACAAAGTTTGGTGAAAGCGTTGATTACCTCAGGATGGGGGTCCTGGGCCAACAGGCAGGAGTTAATAAGGTTCACGTTATCCCTGACCATTGTACAAAACAAGTCGGTGTTATTAACGCCCCGCCACACCAGTCTTAAATTATCAGTTGAAGGAGATAAATTCCTGGCACCACATTCTGTGTTGGGTTCTGGGCCTGGGGATAGTCTTAGCACTATTTGGATTGGATTATGGTCCCCAAAAGTTGTGGCAATAATTTCTGCTTTCAACAGGCAGACCTCTAAAACAGGGGAGATGAAAACATAATCGATTGTAGAGGCACAACCCCTTCCTCTAAATGTCGGCTCCGGGGGGGTCATTATTGTTTGTTACAGCAGCGATTTCCATAACATTAGTTAGGTTATGATTATTCAAATGATCCACTAGTTCCTTGCCCCTATGGCAATTTTGACCTCTGCTGCATAGCTGTTTATTTGACCAGGTGTGGGGTAATTTAGCATTAAAATCACCTCCTAAGCAAATTCCCGCAGTCTTTGGGTTTTTGAATAGATGCAATAAATTCGAATACATTTATAAAATTCCCATTTGGTATGGAGTGAAAATCATTATTATAGAAATTAATTAAGAAAAAGGAGACCCCCCTCTTATACAGTAAAGCTTGAAAATTATTATTTTTGGTGCTTATAGCTGTAATGCTACCACCCGCAGCAATGTTTACCCAAATCGATAGACCCCCAGAGGGTCGACCGTACTTGGAATTGATGCTAAAGTATTGTAGCATTCGAACCCATCAATGAATAGATCTTGAGTGGCCCAGGTCTCTGGAAACATAAGGATACCCTGCTCTCTTATAAGTTTCAGCCAGTCCGGTTGGTGCAACTTGGAGTGCAGGCCCGCCACATTCCAGCTTAAGATGTGCAGATCTGGGCTAGCCAGGACCTTTGTTGGAATATGAGAGCTAGTGAGCTCAATTGCTGGGGGGAGAACTAATGATCCGGCGACGGGGTCAGAGGGTTCCAGGGGTGACAGTAGTCAGTCCTGGGTGTCCAACTCAGAGAGAGCCGAAAACCTGTTGTATTTAGTGAGTGGGGGGGCCTCATTAGTGCGGGGACTGTGATTTGGTTTATAAAAATAGCCCAGTGGTAATGAACATATATTGGTACTATTAATTGTTGTGGACTTGCATGCTCTTAATAGGTGTCTCGCCATAGCTGGTCTGCGGAAATTAATCACAATACAGTCCCCTTCGATGTTCTTTGGAGATGCACCAACCCACCCAACTCTGCGTGCCATAATGATATTCATGTCTGATGGGTGGAACCTCCTATTCTTTGATAGCCAGTCCACGCATTTGTTGCGTAGTTGATCCCATGACTCATTCTGGTCCCTCTTTAAGGTCGGTACGCCTGCCAGCACCAGCACATAAGGGCAGGCGGCCGGTGGCAGACCCAGAACATCCGAGTTTGCCTTCGGGGAATTTCTACTGGTAATAACTAATGCATTACTACTTAATTTATCAGGTGTTAGTTTCTGGGCTGCTCCATTGGGTCTATTGGCACAGCCCAAGATGGAATTGGGCTGTGAAGTAGTAACCAATTCATCAGTGGGTGTGGTACCATGCCTATTAGGGAAAGGTTGAAAACACTCCCTGACTTGTCTGCATGTGGTACACGCACTGCTTGCAAGGGTGGGGACTCTAACAGTAGGGGTTTGAATATCAATAGTTGGGGCACCCATTATGGTAATAGACCCTCTCCCTTCATCTACTACAGTTTGTGCGTTCTCCGCTGATTGGCTAAGCCCCCCTATGAGTGAGGCCAGATTGTCCATACAATCCTGTAGTAAGGCAAATTTTATATCTAACAATTCGTTAATTTGTTTAGTCACCAGCGCAGAAGCAATATTGGCATTGACGTCCCCAGGGTTCTCAAGGTCCGATGTCACCTCAGTCTCTGTACCAATGGAGTGACTCAAATTCGCATTAGGTGCTATCGCTGAGGTGTCAGAGTTACCAGAAGTGCCAATGCTTGGAGATGGCAGGTTCGAGGGGGACCTGTTTGGGGAGGCTGTTTCCTTTTGGTGCAAGTGGGCTTCCCGCTCTTCCTCTTTCGTTTGGCGGCCGGGATTCCCACAGATGTTGGTATGTCTATATCTGGCTGTAACTCAACTGTCTCAACTGTCTCACACCCACTTATGCTCCCACTTGCAATTGGAGATTGAATACCAATTCCATGGGGCTGTGACGGGGACAAATCCTGTGTATGGTTAGTTGGTACGCCTCTAAGTTCGGTAATATCCACTCAGCCCTCAGTACCCAGTGACAAGCGGCGCTCCCTAAGTTCAGTTTCACCTGAGACAATGTTAACCACCCTCTCAAGCATACTGTTGATGCTGTCAGTAATTGGGCGTGCGGGTGGTAGCACGGCGCATTTTCCCATTATTACGGCTAAGGATTTGCTCTTAGGCGATATTAGTTGCTAGACTTGTCTAAAGGGTTATCAGGGGATTTTTGAAGTCAGCACTCACCCCGTGTTCTTGCTGAGTCCTAGGTGCCACTTGAAGCTTAAAAGGGAGGTGGCCCAGCCCTGCCTTGTCCTGGCGCCTCCGGGCACTGCGGGAGCACGCTGCCGTTTTTAAAGCGCCTCCAGGCACGATGATGTGGCGTGGGTGGCAGCAGTGCGCAGGAAAGCTGGGACTTGTAGTCCTAAGTCCCCAACAGCAGGCAGGCAAGAGTGAAACAGGCTTCCCGCGCTGCAGGAGCCCACAGACGTTTTTAAAGCACCTCCGGCCACGATGATGTGGCGTGGGCGGCAGCAGTGCGCAGGAAAGCTGGAACTTGTAGTCCTATGTCCCCAACAGCAGGCATGCAAGAGTGAAATGGGCTTCCCGCGCTGCGGGAGCCCGCGGCCGTTTTTAAAGCGCCTCCGGGCGCGATGATGTGGCGTGGACGGCAGCAGTGCGCAGGAACGCTGGGACTTGTAGTCCTATGTCCCCAACAGCAAGCAGGCAAGAGTGAAACAGGCTTTTACCATTTATCACACTGATTTGACTTGATTTGAGCCAGGCAAATTATTGGTTGGCCTGTGTTGATGATTTTGACACCCCATTGTAGGATTCCCTAGCAAAAACGTTCTCTATTTTCTTTTAAGGAAGTCATTCTAATGTCACAGAAACCTACTTGTCTTTCTTCCTCTATCAAAAAAATACGTGTAAAACACTATACCTGATAGTGTTCAAGAGATCACTACACAAAACCTAAAGATGATCTAAGCAATGTTGAAAACTTTAATACATTAGAAACTAATTCTCCCAGGACTAAACAATTTTCTATTTATTACCCTAGGATTCCAGGCATCAGAAATATGCAATTTCTTTGTATCTTTGTGACAATCAAACTACATCCAAGTGTGAAATGGAATGGTGGATTGGAGTTATTTAGTCTATGGACGCATGAATAGTATGATGAGAATAATCATTCTACTTCCAGATCATCAAAGCACTTTGTTTCTTTTTCAAAAGACGTTTTCTCACCTTTGTATAATACAAATATATGATTCTTATTTATTAAATAAGGGTACATTTTTACACCTATTCCCCGAGTGTGATAATATCTAATTATTTTGGACATGAATTCAAAATTAGCTTATTTTGGAAACAAGTGTTACCCTTCACCAACGTAATGTTATATTAGTGATATTTCCTAATGAAATGTAAATTGTAGATATTTTCATTAGTAGAGCTATAGCACAAATTGCTTACAAATGAAAAGTCAATTCTAAAGTTTCTATGATTGCATGATGAAACGTTGTTTTAATTAAAATAACACATTCTATAAATACCCCTGCTTTGAATGCTTTGAAAGCAAAGAAGACCTTGCATGGTTTTCCTTCGTAGATTATTTGTACACGCACAGTTAAAATATGTGAATATTTATTTTATTGATTCATTATCTTTTATCAAATTCATGAATACTTTTAATGACTTATTGTATGCATATTTGAGAGAGAACTTTAGCTAAGTAACATTGGGCTAGGCTTAAAGTTTGGCAGGCATGGTAATCTGACGCAATGTGATGGAGTACCTTGTGTGCCAAATTGACAGTCCGTCCACCTTATTTATGGCCAGAAGAACCGTCCCTTTCATTTGACAGATCCCCGTGACTCCATCGACAGAAAACTTCCACTGATTTGCCAGACAGAAAGGGGCCATCAGAGGAAGGGCATTATACCCCTGCCCTATGTAGGGTGACCTGTATGATGTCCTTTTACTGTCTATTTGGGACAGAAAAAAAATAATGACACAAACACCAAGGGAAAGAAATCCCTGGGTGTGTGGGTCATTAGTGTTTATGTTTTTCAATAACAAAATCCCACTTTGGGAGTTGGTTTTCAAAAATACAAAATCTTTGTGAAAGCTGAAGACGGTTGCCCACCAAACATTTTGTATCTTGACAGGGACTTCCATGATGGTGGTTCCTCTTAAGGTACAGGGAGCACCACTGGGCTAACGGTGAGCTCAAAATTTGTCTGACAATAGTCTATTAGTTGTCAGACAAAATATCCTCCGCCTCCTTGACGGACGGAGTACCATCTTCCACACTTTAAACCCACCCATTGTTTTTTCTCCTTTCATTTCTTTACTTTTGCTTTATAGTTGCCTATAGATGAGCAAAGTGATCTTTCTTGCTTCTTGTATTTAAGAAACCGAAGGGGAGGGCGAGACCGTCTTGTAGCCATGGTACCTATCCACAATGGTTATATAGGTGTTAAGATGGTATGTGTTTTTATGAAGAATCACCAACTTGGGGGAAAAGTCCAATAAGCAAATAAGGCATAAAAAAGCCTCTGGGGCTCTGGGTGGAAAACTACACGATCATGAAAAGTAGTTGATAGGACCTGACACTAGACATCACTAAAAGCTGCCTAAATAAGGCCAGGAGAACTGTAGGCTCAGAAAATTAGGTTGGAGAAAAAAGATATGGACAAAAATACAGAACAAGCATTTGCAATGCAATAGGTCTCGCATTTATGCGAGTTTAAGCTATTGGCATTGTAATGACAATGCCTTTTATTTATAGTTTTAAAAACCAAAACAAATACAAGTTAGTCATTTACAATACCAATAGCTAAAACTCACGTAAATGCGAGACCTATTGCATTGCAAATGCTTGTTCTCTGTGGGAGCAGGGAGCGCCCCGGAGATGGAGGCCAAACAAGTGTATGGGTGGAGAGAGGAGGCAGGGGAGGACGTGCGTGCATGTGTTGGGTTTGTTAATGCTAGGAAAAATGCAACAGCTGGTCCCTTTATAATGCACCACAGGTGGAGGGGGGGAGAAATAGGAGAGAGTAAGAGAGAAACGGAGGAAGTAAGGATGGAGAAAGGAAGTCAGGGGTTTGAAGAGACAAGTTCAAGACTTGGTCAAAGTGAAAAGAAAAACAAGTGAAAAATGGAAAGGCGTAAAGCCGTAGAACAAGCAACGCTACTTAGGGGGCGGAGAGGAGGGAGGGGGTTAAAAGGCCAATAAAGATGGGAACGGGCGAGAGGGGAAATGTGCTGGAAGGGATGGAAGAGAGGGAGGAGAAAGGACACGAGGGGTCTAACGTGAGAGGGGGGAAGCAGACAAGGAAGAGGTGTAAGAGGACTGAATAAGCACATGAACTGGAAAATACGAGCACATGGATGTCGCCCGTGCTCTGACCTTGCTGCTGCGCCCCTGTTTGGCGGAGTCCGTGCAGGAGCTGGAGGGCGCCCAACAGCAGTAGAACAAGCGACGCTACTTTGGGGGTGTGGGGGGGGGTTAAAAGGCCAATAAAGATGGTAACGGGCGAGAGGGGAAATGTGCTGGAAGGGGTGGAAGAGAGGGAGGAGAAAGGAGGACACAGGGGGTCTAACGTGAGACGGGGGAAGCAGACAAGGAGGAGGTGTAAGAGGACTGAATAAGCATATGCACTGGAAAACACGAGCACACGGACGTAGCACGCGATCTGACCTTGCTGCTGCACCCCTGTTTGGCCGAGTCCGTGCAGGAGCTGGAGGGCGCCCAACAGCAGGAGGTTGGTGGCTGCATGGCCGTGGTGGGAGCTGCCCTGCTGCAGCCGGCCCGCCATGCTGCTTCTTCCCCCACCGCCTTCCTCTAAGACTCCTTCTCAGCGCCGCTGCGTTTTCAGCTTCCTCAGCTGGCCTCCTCACTCCCCGCGGGCAGCTGCTTGTATGCTGGCTGACTAAATTACATAAGCCATTTAGGTGGCGCAAATAAACACGTGCGGTGCCTGTGCATATCTGCTGTCCGGGCAGGCACGGCCGCCGAGAGTCGTACACGTCACGGATAAATTAAAGCTATTGCTTGCTAAACTCTGTCTAAAACCAGACATCGGAAAGCGCGCCCGCGGCCCGAGAAGGGAGAGAGCCACTAGGACCGCACGGCAAAAGAGACGCCGTACACGTGCACATTGCCTGTCTGTACGCGTGCACATCTCCTCAGCAAAAGAGACGCCGTACACGTGCACATCGCGTGTCTGTACGCGTGCACATCTCCCAGCAAAAGAGATGTGTCTGTACGCATGCACATGTCCTGTCCCCCTTCCGCTGACAAACCGACGACAATAGATCTAGCCAAGGCGTGCAGCGCATGCGCTGCATCGCTAGGCGAGACCTAATAAGGGGGAAGTAACCCAGCCAAAAAATTACTGACTGCAATGTGACACAGTGGTAGGTTCCTCTGGGTTCCTTACATAGTCAATGACAATTCGCAAAGATAGGAAACAAGCAACCTGAAAATTAATACTTCGTACTGAATTCGGAGATTTCAGTAATAAAATGCAGATCTGTAGCCATCTTGGACTGGGCTTGCAGCTATGTTACATTTAAGCTGTTTTGAAGACAGTATGATGTCTCTGCTGGCCCCAGCCTATGTCAGGAGATCACTTTCTCCCTGCGCCACAAGGTGTGAGATTCAGCACACTCTGCAGGGGTGAGGCAAGACTCTGAAGAAGAATGGGGTTGTGGTGCCTAGAACCCATGATGCAGATCATGGCCGGGCACAGGAAGGTAACTGCAGCATCTTCTACAGCTCCTGAACCTGAGTATCCACCACAGTCCTCAATCCACGCCAGACTCAGCAGAAAGGCATGACAACTGTTTCTATTTCTCCTTTTTACAATATGTATTTGTAGCAAATATCATTTGTCAGTGTGTCAGAAATAATAATTAAATATATTATATACTCTATATGTTGTTAATAGAGATGATATTGCCGTTTTTAATGACAGCTTATGTTTGTAATTTATATTTGTAATACTTACCTTTCTTCAAATTTAATAAGATTATAGGTGATAGGCTGAATTCTTAGTCAGAGTGGCTGAAAACGTATCAAATGAATGAAGAGTGTGAAAGTTTGGGAGACAACGAGCTTAGTGAGGTCATCAATTATAACTGTGATGAATTATGCCAAGATAGCATATGTAATTTCAGTGAAAACAGTGGCAGTGGTTTTGGTATCGATTTCTTTTCTGATACTTATGATTATCTTGAGAAGTAGATTGATATTTGTGTGCACCTCTTAAACCAGTTCGAAGTGGGGGATGCTGGTAAAGGGTGGATTCTTGTATCACTGCCTCAAAAGCTATCTAGGGATAATGTGTAGCATTTTTAATTTGAGATTTGGAAAAAGCTTCCCAGGATGAGATGTGTTTCTTGTACGTTCTCTTAGCATCGCATTTGAAGATTGGTAAATTAGGAGCTAGCTGTTGTCAAAATCTCCTTCCTTGAGCCTGATGTGCTTTCGCCTCCACGGTTAGTTCTACAGAGAACCGTTCTGGTTTATATTCTTTTAATACTCCAGTTTTGGATCTGCGAAGCAAAGGAGACATTGCATGGTTTTCCTCTGTAAATTATTTGTGGAAGCACAATTAAAATATGTGAATATTTATTTGATTGATTCATTATTTTTTTATAAAATTCATAAATACTTTAAATGACTTTTTATCGTGTGTATATTTGAAAGATAACTTTTCTTAAGTAACATTGCGCTAGGTTTAAAGTTTGGCAGGCATGGTACTCTGACGCAATGTGATGGAGTACCCTGTCTGCCAAATTGACAGTCAACCCACCTTATTTATGGTCAGAAGAACTGTACCTTTCATTCAACAGACCCCCTTCGACGCCATCGACAGAAAGCTTCCACCGACTGGCCTAACAGAATAGGGGCCACCAGAGGAAAGGCATTATACCCCCTGTCCTATTTAGGCTGGATGGCACGATGTCCTTTTCCTGTCTATGAGTGACAGAAAAAATATAATGGCACAAACACCAAGGGACATTTCTATTTGAAGGTCATTTGGTCTTGTTCATCATATTATCTTAGAGAAACACAACTATATTTATTGCATTACAAGTATTATTAATGCTCAAATGTGTGAATATTTCGAGACCTAGACTATTAAACCATGTAATTGATCAGGTGACCTCTTTCACAGTCTGACATGTGATTATTTCTTCCTTGATATTTATTGCAAAAGGGGCTTATAGATGGTCAAACTAGTCAGATTAGATCTGCTCCCATTAAATTGCCTGATTTTAGATGATTAATTAAGTGTGTATTTGAAGCAGCAGTGTGTCTGAAGTAGTCAATGAACGGGGCCAGCCTTAGATCAGCGTGGCCACTTCATAGAAAGTTAACAATTTGCAGGAGAATACAGTCAGGAGAGAGTAAGAGTGACGTAGATATATGATCAATGCATTGTTTCTCAAATATTTAATCACCCAGACGGTGGTAAATTATATTAACCATAGAAGAGAATATGGGTGAGGTTTTGCAAATCAAGGCAATAGCACCTTCTGTACTTCCTTCACTGCTGCTGTAGACAATAAAACGATAATGAATTGAGTAGATTGCCTGACCCAAGTTGCAATGAAGATCAGACAACTAGATAAGGTTAATTTATAGTATCAGCCAACTCAATGTGGTGAGCCATAGCAGACCTAAAATTGTGCAGTACTTATTCAAGTTTGTTTTTCCTAGCGTTTCTTTCGGGGCTCAAAATCATATGTGTGTATGTTTGTTTGCTAACTTTGAGCATTCGCATCAGCCAATATAGTTATGAAAGTAATGCATGGGATCAGGAGGCACCTGGTGAAATCCTTCCACCATGCACGACGTTTAGAGAGTAGAGGTTTTGCATCTTACTTGGACAAGAGGATTTTATAGGGCAATTTCAGCAACATATCAAATGCACAGGTGTAAACATGGGTCCTGTGGAGGGGGCAAGGCAAAGAGGGGTGTGTAGTGTCTAGCCATAAACATATTATGCCCCCATTTCGAGTAGAAGAACTCATAATGGGAATGGAAAATCTCCCTTGGAGAAGAACCACAAGATATCTCAACTTTTTCCCACTGAGCTTTTAGAGAATAAGCTTAGGAATTGGAATATGGGAATAAGAGGTAAATTGAGCGTGCAAAATTGCTTTGGGCATGGCGTGTGTGGTACTTACAAGCTCATTTCTAATGTTAAATGGCAAGTATGTTAGCATAAATGGGCATTATATGAAGTATTCATATGATTAATTTCCAGATATATGGGGGTATACATCTGTCGAATGCTCAGTACCCATGTGGTTGAAGTCATGGGAATCAATAACAGGAGTTAAGATCACCTTGTGGTTTGACTGACTGGCACAGACGTTGCCTCCATCTGGTAGGAAATAAGACCCTGAGATCAGGATCTATATAGTGCAGGTGTTAGTGAGACGGGGTCTATGACGTGTGAGACGTTTTAAGCTAGTGAAGTGGAGACTGTTTCATAACTTACTGGTACGGGTGATTTTCTGGGTTTATGCCAGCACAAATTCTATGGGAGGGGTAGTTTATGTCATAATTACAGGAAATAAAAGAGATTCATGTAATGGAACTAGCAGTATTTTATTTTTAATTTTGTTGAAGAGTGGTTCAAATTTGAAATTTCCACTATTAAAACTGAGATAGAGAGAATAAGCCATGAAAATTGTCTACCAGGAATGGCAAGGTTACTTCCTTTAGGGATCTCAACAGCCATAGTCTTGGCAAGCAAATAGCAGGAGGTATCCAGCTTTATCAGATGAAGGTCAGTCTTGAGCTCACCATTTGTGATGTTGTTTTGCTATTGCTCAGTTAAAGTCAGCAGTTAACATTTTAGGGTAGCTCCTAAAGTAATGAGTCGGTGAGTCTGTTTTATGGAAGGCCGGTTGGATCAATGACTCTAAAAGAGTGATTCCCCTTGTTACGAAGACGGCTCATGGCAAGAGACGCGAAGGAGGGACAGCACTACACTGAAACAGGGAGGTCCATGGAAGAACGTTGAAAATGTGTATTATCAATTAAGCAGAATGCTTAATGTTAGAGTCCAAAGAGAGAGGAAATAAAACATATTCATAGCTTAGGATACAAGAGATCTTCTAAGCGAATTAAACAAAGTTTATTTAGATTAATCTCATGATCTAAAAGCATGGCATTACAGTGCTTTATCCGATGTCAGAGTCAACATGACCCAGACAAGGCTGAATGTTCCATTGCAAATGCTCACTGAAAGCCTCCAAAACAATTAAAGCATTTCTGATTATAACTCGAGTTTCAAGTTTATTTAAAACACACTTGGATAAAATGGTCCCTTTGTTCTAAGCAAATAGCCAATACAGCAGACAGTCGAGTCACAAGCAGCGAAGAGGAAAGCAACAAGCAAAATCTCTAGTTTCCGATGAATCTGTTGATTGTAACAATAAAAGTGCCTTCACTGACGAGAGATCTAAGGGCCAGATAAACAAAACAGGATTGGACATTGAAGTCTGTCACTTTCTGCTCTTTTCGCTGCAGGTTACTTAATAGAACTTTCCCACAAATATAAACGCAGCAGAACAAAACAACAAATAATACAAACAAAAAGGGAACATTCAGTGATCTCAGGCATGAGGTACATTAGGGGCTTGCAATAAACACAATTGGAATACTTGAGAAAGTTCTTGTTAGATCGTTATTTCTCCTCTACATCTCAACAAAATTCCCTTGCGATATCAAATTATAACACATCAACTTATCTAATTTCATTCTTCTGTATATCTCCTTTTCAGCATTTATAGGGCAAAAAGATTCAGAACATCCGTGGGCCAATGTTCACCCTCATTCAGGCCAAGACTGTTCCTTAATTCGTCACAAGTTTCCTTCAGATTCACTTTGGGACTGTTTGTAACTGTTCTTCTCTACTTGTCTTCTACTAAAGCACTGAGTCTACCATGTTTACTAATGCCATATCACCATAGCGTTTTTGGACTTCTCTATTACTTCTGCATTTGAGCAGATGAAAGTCTTGAACAGTTATATTCTGTGGCTGATTATTGGTTGTGAATGATTTAGCCAGAAACCTTGTAATATTCCATCCTGGGTGAGAGCAGGGCACTTCCTCTTTGTTCAATTCGATTTGCCAATTGGCTAGCTTGATTGGTACAAAATCCATACATGATGGTTGCACTGTGGCCATTTTGGACTTTTGAAGGGTGTAATTGTGGCATTTTTGGTTCTAAACATATACATTTGAATTAGCTGTGGATTATTCTTGTTAGGTCTCTCAAGAAAAGAGGCAGATTCAAAAAGGGCCTCCGCATTTGTGGGGGAGGCCCCACAGTTGGAGCGGGGCCCCTGTACTCGTGGCGGGACCTCTGCAATGGGTAACAACTGCGGGGCCGCTGCCATGAGAGCAAAGGCCCTTTGTGAATCAGTTCTACAGTCAACTTGGCCAGTTTTCCTAGAAGCAAGTTATTTCGTTTGATTGATTTTGTACCTCAATTTTAAATCCTAATGGTTCTAGACCTGGGGGCGAGGCCGCTATCCTTTTGCTAGACCTGAGCGCAGCGTTCGATACTGTGGACCATACGACGCTCGCATCCAGGCTTGAAAAGGCAGGAATTCAGGGTCAGGCCCTAAAATGGATCGTATCTTTTCTGAATGACCGGTCCTTCCAAATCACTGAAGGAGGATTGCTTTCAGATAGTTTCAAAGTTACATGTGGGGTTCCCCAGGGCTCTTCCCTGAGCCCCACACTGTTCAACCTATATATGCAGCCATTGGCTGACATTGTCCAGGAATTTGGACTGTCAATAATTACCTATGCAGATGACACCCAACTGGTAATTTCTGTTGCAAAGGATGCCGAATCAATAAATAATTTGGTAGTCCCGTGCATGATAAAAATAGCCAGCTGGATGACCTACAGCAGGCTAAAACTTAATGGGGACAAGACTGAACTCATGTTTTTGGGCAACAAAATAAATCCTCAAATTTCCGTGAACTGGCCGGAAGAACTAGGGCACCCACCAGGACATAAAAACTCCATAAAAAACCTGGGAGTATGGTTAGATCACCACCTCACAATGGAGACTAAAGCCAGCAAACTTGCGGCCACCTGTTTCGGAATCCTGAGGATGCTCCGAAAAATCTTGGACCTCATCCCAGAGAAAGCACAGAGAACCGTGGTTCAGGCATTGGTGGTGTCCCGCCTGGACTATGGGAACATTCTCTTTCTGGGGTCACCTAAATATGTTCTTAACAGACTGCAGGTGGTGCAAAACGCGGCAGTCAGACTTTTACGAAAAATTCCTCGGCATGAATCCACTAAGTCAGCTCTGAAATCATTACACTGGCTGCCCGTGCATGCAAGGATCAAGTTTAAAGCGCTATGTATAGCACATAGAGCCCTTAAGGGAAAAGGCCCAACACTACTGAAAACTTTGATCACTCCATACATACCAGACAGAATTCTGAGATCCTCCTCGGAACATCTTGCCACAACAACCAGAATAAGGAGAGCCAGATGGGGGGAAGATCCTTCTCACATCTGGCACCGAAATTATGGAACTCAATGCCATTAGAGCTAAGAATGACCACGGAGGAACAAACTTTCAGAAAGAAACTAAAGACCTGGCTATTCCCAGGCTGAGAGGCATCCGCACTTACTCCTGTTCCGCAGCGCTGGGAGGCCCATGTCCAGCTATGCGCTCTACGAAATCCATAAACATAAACATAAACATAAACATAAGGGGGCAACTAAAGCAACCGTTGAACATCCATCAGCATGACCTGATATCAAGATCCCATTATACATTGCTCCTAAAATGACTGGCTATTTGCAAAAAAAGGGGACCCAACATTTATTCACTGCTTCTCTTGAGAAGACATTCTTCCCATTTCTGCTTCTGGGTAATCATGCAACGTCCCGATCCTTCTCATGCTCCTGTCTAAAATCGTCTCCTTCTCATGCGCCTGTCTAAAATTGAGGGAATTGTATTAAATTGTAAAGAAGAACTGAATTAGGAGCTAATTTCCATATTCATGGGCCTAGGCGTCTCTCTCTCTCTCTCGCTCTCCCCCGTACTTTCTGCAGCTAACTGACCAGAATGTCTGGGTCTCAGTGTATCATGACATATTGTCAAGGGATTCACTTGGTGGCATTTCTGAGTTTCCCTAGTGATGGAGCAAGGTTTCAAAAATGAAACTTGCTTGTACGCAATCTTCCTCATAGTATTAATTTATTAAACTTGTATTGTAAATACTAACTTTTGCATTCACAAACACAAGAGGGACAGAAGCTTGCTTATGTGTTTTACTAATGAATAACGCTTGTCTATAACCCAAAATGTCCGCTAAAGCGCGGGAACTTAATTGCGCATGTCGCAACCTGATCACATGGTGTGACGTCTTTCTTTGCTTGGTGGGAAACTTCTGCTTCTGCGCAGTGTGCACTAAAATGGCCGCTTAATGTTTTCACATGCTTAAGCTTGCTCTCATGTCATTATTAAATTGTCGTTTTCTTAACGCTACTAATGCAGGATAGTATTATAAATACATGGGAATAGAGTAGGGAAAGTGGGTATACAGTGAAACTTTTTATTTGTGATTTTAATATTTTCTTCTTGCACTTTTAGTAATTTGTAAACTTGGGCCTGGGTTGGTGTCTTGAAACTCGAGAGACAGATGGTTCTGCGCATGTGTCCTGTATGCCTGCCAAGTGAAGTCAACTTGGACGTCTCCCAAGGCCACGACCTATTGACCGAAGATGATGTACTCTATGTTTCCGGCGGACAAATTGTTACTTTTCTCCTGTAAAATGTATAACATTTGTCGTGAGACGGAGTGGGAAATAAAGTGAATGTATTAATTTGAAGGGGCGGGAAGCCAAAAACAATAGGCTTCACAATTTAGGCCAAAATTGACATGGTGCGAGAATCCACCCCCTGTCCCTGTCCAATCAGAAGTAGTGGTCCCATAATGTTAGCAACATTAAGGGGAGGTACATGGGCGTAGAAGGGTATAATAGAATATAGCATTAGTAATTAGCTAGCACAGACTCTCAGAACATACAGAAGAACTCCAGACTGCCATGCTGATCGGTTGCTGACTGAATTCCTGTCCGGAAGAGGTCCTGAGGAGGGGCGGCGGAGTCCATTAGACGGGAGAATTGAGGAGAAGTCGAGTATCAGAGAGGGGAACGGCGCAGGCGTCGTTGTAGAGAGGTCACCGGTCCTGTCCTGATCCTGGAAGAAGTCTTTGCTCTTCATCCTTCCTGGGTCCTATCTTTTCCAACTCCTTGGCCAAGGGGCTTGGTTCTCGCATTTAGGTAACTATACTGCAACCTTTAGTTGCGCTGCTGTCTCTATCTTCTCCTCTTCCTTAAACACCGTCATTTATTAGCAAAATCATTTCTATGCTTTTTCTTGGGTATTTCAATCAAGTACCGTGTTTTCTGTATTTTACTCTGCTAAAAACTTTAGATAAACATTTTAAAACTTCCTGACTCAGTGGTTATTTCAGGATTATGTACTATAATGAATGTTACTCATTTTCAACTTCCCAATTAGCAAAGGATCCATTGGTAAGTTATTACTCTTCAATTAGAAGGTAATTGGTAGCAGGGACTTTGATAAAAGAGTACATCTGACACCCAGCGTAAGTATTAGTGTAGTGTGAATGTATGGGCCCAAGTGAGTATATGGTGTAGGAATGTTGTTGGCTAATATTGCGCTGGATCAGTTTTCTGGTAAGCAGAG
Source organism: Calotriton arnoldi (assembly GCA_963921515.1). Lineage (NCBI taxonomy): Eukaryota > Metazoa > Chordata > Amphibia > Caudata > Salamandridae > Calotriton > Calotriton arnoldi. The sequence continues at coordinate 144,168 of CAWUFW010016937.1, read as the reverse complement.
GACGGTTTTTGTTACTCTTTGTTAATTGGGTAATGAGAATTTTATTTGTATTTTTATGAACTAACATCCGCTTATTTTTGAGTTTTGTTACATGTTGTCCAGAATACCCCAGGGTAGGAAAAAGAATAGTGGGTGGCAAGTGGAAGCCATACTGCAGTGAGGTTATCTGTCAGGCAGAATTAGTACTGAGAAGTTAAGCAGGACTTTTAGTACTCGTTAGGGACTCTATGCGTGTGAGTAATAGCAAAAAGGGTACGCTGATAAAAATTTGATGTTATATCACCTAGTAAGGGTAACATTGGAGAAGTAACAGGTACTTCTGGAGCTTGTGTGAAGAGTAGACGGAAGTGTTTTACTCGTAGTATATGATTTAGTAAAAGGAAAGGTTTTACTAAAGTGTGGAAGAAACTATCCTTTTCAAAATTAGTGGAAACTGGCACGATAGCGAATGTTTTATGTTGTTACTGAAATTTAATTAAGATTTATAGAGAAAATAAGTTTGCGTAAATTTTTGTAAAGGGAGGGTCAGTTGCCGGAGAGGGAGCTGACGTCACAAAACGCCGCGCTGTGGTAGGTTGAAACAGCGGGTGTGGAGAGACACTTGTAAAGGAGGGGTCAGTAGTCAGGAGTAGTACTGACGTCACAGGTGCCGCGCTGGGATTGGTTAAACCAGCGAGGACAGAAAAGAGCAGATTGTAAAGGAGGGGTTGACAGAGAAACGTCATCAAAAGGCCGCGCAAGGATTGGCTCGGAAATAAAAGATAGCAGACATTTGATTGGTCGAAAATATAGAAGCAAAATTCTTAGTGGATAAGGATTGCATGTTAAAACGCGATCCGACTTTAACAGGAACTCGTACGGATAGGAGATTCCTAGGTTTTGCAGAATATAATTTTGTACACAGAAGATTAGATAGAATGTACGGAGAAAGGAGAAAAATTTCATTTTTGCAAAAGATTAAGAATTATTTTAAAAAGGACAAACCAATCAAAACTAGAGAAGGAATTATTATTCCACCAGCTAAAACGCCAGCATCATTTATGATGATGGAGAGAGGTTATCATACTTGTGTATGGATGGAGAATTGGATAGAATACACCAAAAATTATGGAGTATTAGCATTTCCCGAGAATGGTACCTTCAATGGAAGAATTCTTCAAAACTTGAGATTGAGGATGAATGACTTAGAACCTAGACCTAGATTAACTCAGTATGAAGCTCTAGACGAATGGGAAACCGAGGCATTTGAGCGGGATAGATCTAGAAGTAATAGGAGTTATCCAGGATTTTTTCCCAGATATATACGTGAGTCTAGAGAGGGTCAGATGAAACAATGGAGAAGGGCAATGATTACAGAAGGACTGTATCCATTATTCACAGAAGGAGAGAAATCAGGAGGCAAATGTACAGAAAAGACAAACAATTTAATGAGAAATGAGGAGTCTGAAGACGAATTTATGGAAGAAATGTTAAGAAATCCCCCACCATATCAGGAAGGGACAAGTGGATGCACCCCAAGTGCACCACCAAAAACTCCATTAGTGCCACAGGTAATGCATGAATTCACCCCGAATAGAATACTACATGATAAAGAAAAAGAAGCCATAGAAAAAACCAGAGCAGAATTAATACAGAAAATAACTCAGATAAAAGTACATCCTGATTCGTTGACCATACCTGTAACAATTGGTCCAGTAGTTCCATTATATGGTACTCAAGGAAACTGCCCTCCATTGATACCTGTACCGACTCCTATGAATACTCCTGTGAGTAACCCCAAACCTGAAGCTCCAGTTATAATTGAGGATCAATTTAGTGACTGTGAATCCACAATATCACTCATGGATTTACCTATTCGAGGTTCTGTAAATAATACTCCAAGAAGAGATGTACCTGGAGGTTCAAAAGATGTAAGTTTAGTAACTTCATCAGGAACAAAAAGTGCTACCATAGTAACACCTGAAGATCTAGAAAGATGGGTACAAGGGTCAGTTAAACAGTGCACACCTCCAAAAGTACTGGATATCCATAAATTAAAAGTTGAATTAGAAGAAATAATAGCAGGAAATGTAGGAGTAGAATGCTTGAATACCTATGATGAAGAAGAATTATTGTTTCTGTGCAGAAGTATCACTAGAAATGTGAGGGTATTTCATGAAAAATTGTCCAATCTAGCACTACAGATGGGAATTGAAATAGGGAGATAAAAAGTACTCCAGAAACCCTATAGAGCAGAATTTTCAGACAAAGACTTAGAAAATATGAATGCCTCTGGAAGAAGATTACAAATAAGAGAATTAATGTTAGTTTTGCAAAAATGGGGAGACCTAGATAAATGGAAATCTAGGTGGGCCAAGAAAAAGGAAGAAGCACGAACAAGTAGAACAGCATCAGAATATGTGATGAAGGAAGCAGGAAAAGCAGACCAGATGTATCCAATGCGAGAAGTTGCGGGAGGAGGATATGTACATGTCCCATGGAGCAGACAGGATATTTTATCATTTACGAATGATTTTCCAAAGCTAAGGGAAAAGCCAATTGAATGGTACAAGCAGGTTGAAAGGTTTGTGAAGGTGTCAAAGGTATTGTTGAAGGATTTGGATGGTCTGTTTGACATAGTGGTACCTGCCGATTTATGGACAGATTGTAAGATCACAGTGGATTGGCCTAGTGATGAGTATCCCAGAGATCCAAAGACAGGTGCCCCGTCAAGTGACGTGATGAAAAAGTATCAGCAGGTGATAACATACCTGAAAGGGAAAATACCCCCGAAAGAAACAGATTGGGTGAAAATAGATCGAACTACCCAATAAGTCAGTGAAACAGTACATTCTTACTATGAACGCCTATTACAGGTCTTTAAACAGTATAGTGGATTTGAGGACATTGGAGACAAAAACATGAGTCAGTTTGTGTATCGATTTATTTATGGTCTGAAGCCAGAGATTTGCCAGATGATTAAACAACACATGCTGTGTTGGCAGGGAAAGCCCATAGATGAAATTCTGAAATATTGTGGAGACGATATTGAGGATAGACACAAGAAATTACAAGAAAAGGTGATGTGGGCACAGGTGAAAATGGCAGAGAAGCAGGGAATTAATTTGGAAAATCCGAGTGAAAATCAAGGAAAAGATTCTGGAACGAGTGGTGATACGGGAAATGGTGGAAAATTTAGAGGACGAATGAGTAGAGAAGAAGCTAAAAAGAAATTTCCTTGTCATGGATGCGGAAAATTGGGGCATTGGAAGGACGAATGTAAAAAGATTCGGAATAATAATGGCCCAAATCAAAACTTAAATCCACAAACGCAGAATGATTCACAGCAGGGTGTAAATCCCCAGAGTCAATTACCACCTCCACCTGTTCAGGGTAATGTAAGCAGAGCAAAGCATGGTACAGACATTGGATATCCAGGAGGGAGTGGTAAGAATGATTATATGACATCACAATTTCTTTTGCAGGACAATTACTGTGAATTCAACTCATGACGGTGCCTAGGAGAGGGGAAGAAGGAGTGCGTACTTGGCGCATCCTTACAGGTAGATCAGTCTGGTCCATATGTTGAAGGAAATGTGAAAGGTAATGATATTACTTTCCTTTTGGACACTGGTGCTACCAGGTCTACTGTGAGATCAGCAGATATCCCAGACCTTCCTCTCTCTGGTGAAGATATCCAAGTAGTAGGGGTAGCTAATCAAAGAATTAAAACACCTCTTACAGAACCAATGGAAGTCAAAATAGGAAACTTCAGAGAAATGCACCAATTTGTAGTGTGCGACTCTAGCCCAGTGAATTTATTAGGTAGGGATTTATTGTGCAAAATGAACTGTACAATTTTCTGCACGCCAGATGGTGTGGCAGTTCAGACACCAGATGAGGACCATGTATATAAAATGATGGTTGCAAAACAAGGTACAGAAATAGACTAAATGTTTTCGTTAATAACAAGAGATGAGTTACCAGAAGAATTAAAAGGTACAGTAAACCCAATAGTATGGGATTTCTCCGGAAAAGAAGTAGGACTTATGGCAAAAATAGATCCAGTTCAAATTACGGTAAAAGAAGGTGCAATTTTTCCAAATACCAGACAGTACAAAATGAGTGCAGAAGTAAAAGCAGGAGTCATTGAAGAAATAAAACGAATGGTAGAACAAAACATCCTAAAAGAAGTAATGAGTAGCCCATGTAATTCACCAATCATGGGACTAAAGAAACCTAGTGGAAAATATAGGATTGTTCAGGACCTGCATAAAATAAACAAGATTGTGGAACCATGTTGTCCCATAGTACCAAATCCTGCAGTAATTCTATACCAGATCCCTTGGAATGCAGGATGGTTCACAGTAATTGATTTGTGTCAAGCATTCTTTTCAATACCATTGCATCCAGACAGCCAGTATCTTTTCTCATTTAAATTTGAGAACAAAGTCTATGTGTGGAATCGTGTTCCTCAGGGGTACACAGAAAGTCCTTCCATCTTCAACCAGATACTGAAAAAGTGCCTGGAAAAACTAGTGATGCCAGGAAGCTCAGTCTTAGTCCAATATATCGACGACTTATTGGTGGCGTCGACCACCAGAGAAGACTGTGTTGTTGACTCCATAGCATTATTAAATCTTTTGGCTGAGGAAGGGCATAAAGTCTCACCTGAAAAGTTACAGTTTTGCAGGACAGCTGTTAAATATCTGGGACATCAAATTGAGAGGGGAAAAAGAAGAGTAACATCTGAAAGAGTAGAATTAATAAAGAGAATGCAAATGCCTGTAACCCAAAGACAAGTGCGAATGTTCCTAGGAATAGTAGGCTACTGTCGACAATGGATACCAAATTTTTCCATGTTAGCTAAGCCCTTAATTAACATGACGAAAAAGAAAGCAAAGGACCCTGTTGAGTGGGAGGATGAAAGTGTAGAAGCTTTTGTAAAATTGAGAAACGCACTTTGTTCAGCACCTGCCTTAGGCATGCCTGATTATAAAAGAGAATTCGCATTATTCTGTCAAGAGAGAGAAAATTGTGCACTTTCTGTCCTAACTCAGAGACATGGACTAGACAGACGTCCTATAGCGTACTTTTCTGCTACATTGGACCCAGTAGCAGCTGCGTTGCCAGGATGCTTAAAAGCAGTGGCAGCAACTTGTTTGAGCATTGAACAAAGCGAGTCAATTGTGATGGGACATCCTGTAAAAGTATATGTTCCACATGCAGTTGTCATTCTGTTGACAAGAACCCGAACTCAGCATCTTACTCCTAGTCGGCTGACTAAATATGAAAGAATAATAATGGGTGCTGAAAATGTGACCATGGTAAGGTGTACAATAATAAATTCAGCAACTTTATTGCCGGACCGATATCATGAAACAAATAAAGATGACGAAGAAGATGAACATGATTGTGTACAAATTACAGAATTATGTACAAAACCACGCCCGGACATAGAGGAACAGCCTCTTAAAAAGCCAGACAGGGAGCTATTTGTCGATGGTGAATGTCAAAGACATGAAGATGGTAAACTAACTGCTGCCTATGCGGTATGTGAATTAACTGGAATAGTCAAAGCATCCTATTTACCAGGAGTAAAATCTGCACAAGTAGCTGAATTGATTGCTTTGATAAAAGCTTGCAAAATTGGGAGGAATCAGAGAGTGACCATATTTACAGATAGTCAATATGGTTACGGGGTTGTGCATGATTTTGGCCAACTGTGGATGCAGAGGGATTTCATGACTTCTTCAGGATCCCCCAGTAAAAATGGACAATTTGTAAGGGAATTGCTAGAAGCAATACAATCACCAAAAGAATTGGCTGTGGTGAAATGTGCCGCACACCAGTCAGGAGATGACTGGGTGGTAGTCTGCAACAGATATGCAGACCTGGTGGCTCAACATTGTGCCAAGACCAGAACGTCAGTCAATAAGAGGGTGGAAAGAATGGGAATCAGCTGCCAACTTATGCTGTATATGCCACCTGAAACTTGGAATGAGGTGAAGAAATTGCAAGATGAGGTTGATGAAAGTGAGAAAAATTTGTGGATCAAAGTGGGTTGCTCCCAAAGAGGAGAAGATGAAGTGTGGATCAGTGCAGATGGCAGACCAGTCATGCCAGACTGTTTACTCTCACAAATGGCTAGAATGCACCATGGAGACTCACACATAGGGAGAGATGCAATGATTAGGCTGTTCAGACAAAATTGGTACAATCCCAAATTCAGGGCTGTTGCAGAGAGTCTTTGCCAGAGATGTCTAACTTGCCAAATGCATAATCCAGGCAGGAAAACGATAATTGGGTTTGGATAGATTGGAAAGGCAGAGGGCCCATTTATAAGACTCCAGTTCGACTTCATACAGTTACCACCATGCAGAGGACTAAAATATGTTCTAGTCATAGTGTGTCTGTTTTCAAAGTGGGTGGAGGCTTACCCTACTAGGAGAAATGACAGTATTACAGTTGCAAAACTTTTGTTACGTGAGCTCATACCTAGGTTTGGTTTCCCAGTATCTTTGGAATCAGATAGAGGAAAACACTTTAATAGCGAAGTGATCCAGATAATCTGTGAAGCATTTCAAATAAAACAGAAATTGCACTGTGCATATCGCCCAGAGGCTTCTGGAGTGGTTGAGCAATTGAATGGCACTATAAAGTCAAGATTGGGAAAAATGTGTGCATCAACATCATTAGAGTGGCCAGACGCATTGCCACTTGTCTTGATGGGAATCAGAAGCATACCTGACAGAACAACAGGATTGAGCCCCCATGAAATAATGATGGGAAGAGCAATGAGACAAACACATGTTCCCACAAACAAATTAGTAAATTTATCTGACGATATGGTTCTGGATTATTGCAAAGGATTGGCTGACCTAGTGCGTTCTGTCTCTCATCAGGTTGGAGAAGACGCAGTTTCCAGGCAGCCTGAACTAGAACATGATCTGAATCCTGGTGATTGGGTGGTAGTGAAGAATCACACCAGAGAAACGTGTCTATCACCCAGGTGGAGCAGACCTTGTCAAGTTATATTGACCACCAATACAGCAGTGAAGTGTGCAAGATTTCCTAATTGGATTCACGTAAGCCACACAAAGAGAGTACCAGACCCTGAAGAGGAGAATTCACAGACAACGCCAATCACTGAAGAAGCTGAAGGTTGCCCAGGTGAGGAATCTCAGGCTAGAGGTTCGAGAGAAGCTGACGGAGAACAACCAAGCACAAGTCAGGATTGGATACCAGTGGTAGAAGTTCCTGAAGTATACCACAGAACGAGAAATCAAACTAAATTGGAAGATATTGAAGAAGATCAGATAGGTGAAGAAGAAGCAGTTCAGGATCAAGAAGAAAAGACAGTAAAAGATCCTGAACAAAATAAGATAGGGAAAGAAAATTGGACACAAAACAGTGAAGATTTAATTGACTTTACACAGGGAAAAACAGATTTAGAAGAATCCGGTCAGGCTGCAGAAGTTCACAGTGCAATAAGCCCTGATCAGAAGCAGTTAGATCAAGAAGAATTCACTAAAGAAAAAGGGGTTGATACAAATGAACATAAAGAAATAAAAAAGGAACAAAGTCAACATCTTGAAAGTCATTGTGGAGCTACTGAAGAGAAACCAATCAGACCTGAAAAAGAACAAACAAAAGAGGCAGTAATCAAAGAAAACAAAACAGTATTGAGCAGTGAAAATAACGAGATCTTTGAAGACGTAAACAGAGAAACAATGCCAACAAAGAAAACAAGAAAAGGAGATCATTGGCCAAGTGTCATTAAAAGAGTAAAATACCACATAACAACCAGAAGTGAAGATCCAGAACAAGTACCTGAAGTGACAAGTCAAACTGAACAAGAGAAAAAGTCAGGAAAAAGAAAAAGTAAAAGACTGAGACTTGTGAATAACAAATTCAAGGGTCCTGACTGGACTTATATCATTCTTGAAGATTTTGAAAGCTCAGAGTCAAGTGACAGTGGTGGCGAAGGAACAAGTGCAGAACTGACATACGAAGAAGAAACAAGACCACCCTGACTAAACAAAAGAATCCTCTAAAGAAAAGAAGAAGAGATAAGAAGAGCAATCTTCCTTGTCGAAAAATGCCTGATGATAGAGTTATTGGGAGACCAAAACGAAATTGTTGTAGGAGATGCTGTGCAATCTGCATATGTAGTCTAGTATTGGTGCTTATAGTATGGTTAGTCCTGATTGTAGCAGTTCCTTACCTTATGATAATAGATAAGAAGATAAATAATGAAACTAAAGGGAGGACAGCAAACATGAAGGGCAATAGAGTAGAATTAATGGCAGAAGATGAGGCAGAAATTCATCATGAAATAGCTGATAACGACACTAGTTTAAATGTTTTCACAAAGTTATTGTTTCAGTATGTAGACACAATGGAAGTTAGTAATTGTTATGTCTGTATGAAGTTACCTGAATCAGTAGCGGAAGGATTAACATACCATCATTTACCACTGACATATGGCATCTCATGTAGTGTATTAACAAGTTTATTTTATAGAACAGGTAGGCTACAGTATTATTATTCAAACTTAGATGTGATATTTTCTGAGGTTCCGATTCGCAAGAGTATGAACCCAGTGCTTAGTAGTCAAGACGCACAGTTTATGGGAGAGTTTTTCTTAACAATGAAATCGATAGACATAACACAATCTAACATGTTCTTTACTAGAAGAAGAAAAGATATTTTTGAATTTAGTAGAAGATAGAAGACATGGGGGCATATTATCAAGACCGGCGATAAAATTATCGCCGTTTTAGCGGCAGGAAACTGCCGCTAAAGCGGCGATAATGGGCTTGCTAATATGCGTTATAGAATTCAATAGAAGCCCAGGTTAGATGTGCAGGACATCTAACCTGGGCTTCTATTGGAATTCTATAACGCATATTAGCAAGCCCATTATCGCCGTTTTAGCGGCAGTTTCCTGCCGCTAAAACGGCGATAATTTTATCGCCGGTCTTGATAATATGCCCCATGATTTTCAAAAGAAAGCTTCAGAGCATAAGGCTCAGTTGCCACCTTGGGCGGAGAAGGAAGGGAGTTATACACCTGGTAAAGCTCAAGCTGCAATGGCTCTGGATTTCGTAAAGAAAGGGAAAATTTGTCTACATAGGTTAAAGACTGATTATAACAATGTTTTCATCGGTACCAGTGAATGTGAGCACAATTTTTTAATTCTGGGAGGTTGGGGACTCAAAGGAGGAACAGATTCAGTTTTTCCTGGAATTTATTATGTATGTGGGAATAAGGCTTACTTTAGGCTTCCTGCACGGTGGTATGGAAGTTGTTATTTTGGGATAGTTTTTCCAAAGATATACCACGTAAAAAGAAACACTGGAAGCAATGAAAACAATAATGAATTAATACGTAGTAAAAGAGCTAGTTTTTCAGAAATTGTAGGTGATATATTTGGTGCATTGATACCTTCAGTGGGAATAATTCTGAACTCAAGGAAAATATGCAAATTGTCTACAGTGGTTGATCGTTTATCAACTGATACTGCTGGAGGTTTTCTAATGATTAATACGGAGATGGTTGCGATTAGATCTATGGTGATGCAAAATCGACTTGTTCTTGACATTCTATTGGCAAAGGAGGGAGGAGTCTGTAAATTATTGAAGACGAAACATTGTTGCACTTATATTCCTGATAAGAGTGCAGAAATTGGAACATATATTCAGAACATAACTAAACTTGAGAAAGAACTTAAACCACTGGAAGTTGATAGTGTATGGGAAAGATTGACAAATAGTATTTCGTCAATTGGAACCTGGTTTGCTAATATAGGGAAAGGACTTATATGTCAAATATTAGTACCCCTAGCAGGGATAGCAATAATATTATTGGCAATAACAATATGGTGCAAATGCTGTAGAAAGAATGGAACATATAAAATGACAGGAAAAGGAAAGAAGAGAAAACTAGATGAAATAGAACTTGAAGAATGGAGAAGTGATTTATACAAAAAGTTGAAAGGGGATGTGAAAAACAGAAAATGTAAAAATGAGAATGAAACGAATTGCTAGAAGTTGGCATCTGATTGAGGGTAGTATTTTTGATGGCTCAGAAACGCCATCAGAGAGGGGATTGATGGAGCAAGGTTTCAAAAATGAAACTTGCTTGTACGCAATCTTCTTCATAGTATTAATTTATTAAACTTGTATTGTAAATACTAACCTTTGCATTCACAAACACAAGAGGGACAGAAGCTTGCTTATGTGTTTTACTAATGAATAACGCTTGTCTATAACCCAAAATGTCCGCTAAAGCGCGGGAACTTCATTGCGCATGTCGCAACCTGATCACATGGTGTGACGTCTTTCTTTGCTTGGTGGGAAACTTCTGCTTCTGCGCAGTGTGCACTAATATGGCCGCTTAATGTTTTCACATGCTTAAGCTTGCTCTCATGTCATTATTAAATTGTCGTTTTCTTAACGCTACTAATGCAGGATAGTATTATAAATAAATGGGAATAGAGTAGGGAAAGTGGGTATACAGTGAAACTTTTTATTTGTGATTTTAATATTTTCTTCTTGCACTTTTAGTAATTCGTAAACTTCGGCCTGGGTTGGTGTCTTGAAACTCGAGAGACAGATGGTTCTGCGCTTGTGTCCTGTATGCCTGCCAAGTGAAGTCAACTTGGACTTCTCCCAAGGCCACGACCTATTGGCCGAAGATGATGTACTCTATGTTTCCGGCGGACAAATTGTTACTTTTCTCCTGTAAAATGTATAACATTTGTCGTGAGAAGGGGGGGAAATAAAGTGAATGAATTAATTTGAAGGGTCGGGAAGCTAAAAACAATAGGCTTCACAATTTAGGACAAAATTGACATGGTGCGAGAATCCACCCCCTGTCCCTGTCCAATCAGAAGTAGTGGTCCCATAATGTTAGCAACATTAAGGGGAGGTACATGGGCGTAGAAGGTTATAATAGAATATAGCATTAGTAATTAGCTAGCACAGACTCTTAGAACATACAGAAGAACTCCAGACTGCCATGCTGATCGGTTGCTGACTGAATTCCTGTCCGGAAGAGGTCCTGAGGAGGGGGCGGCGGAGTCCATTAGACGGGAGAATTGAGGAGAAGTCGAGTATCAGAGAGGGGAACGGCGCAGGCGTCGTTGTAGAGAGGTCACCGGTCCTGTCCTGATCCTGGAAGAAGTCTTTGCTCTTCATCCTTCCTGGGTCCTATCTTTTCCAACTCCTTGGCCAAGGGGCTTGGTTCTCGCATTTAGGTAACTATACTGCAACCTTTAGTTGCGCTGCTGTCTCTATCTTCTCCTCTTCCTTAAACACCGTCATTTATTAGCAAAATCATTTCTATGCTTTTTCTTGGGTATTTCAATCAAGTACCGTGTTTTCTGTATTTTACTCTGCTAAAAACTTTAGATAAACATTTTAAAACTTCCTGACTCAGTGGTTATTTCAGGATTATGTACTATAATGAATGTTACTCATTTTAAACTTCCCAATTAGCAAAGGATCCATTGGTAAGTTATTACTCTTCAATTAGAAGGTAATTGGTAGCAGGGACTTTGATAAAAGAGTACATCTGACACCCAGCGTAAGTATTAGTGTAGTGTGAATGTATGGGCCCAAGTGAGTATATGGTGTAGGAATGTTGTTGGCTAATATTGCGCTGGATCACTAGGAAGAACTTTCTGTGGTTCACCCTAATGAAGTGACTTTTTCAACATCTGGGGATGCTTTTTTTAGCTCTTTTGTTAAACCCAGGAGTGGAAATAACTTTAGGTATCTGCAACGTTGATATTTGAGCTTCTTGAACATTATGGAGTGGAACATCTATCTGAAGGATACCTATCTGAGCTTTTCCCATCGTAATCTCAAACATGTAAGATGTGCACTATAGGCTGGTACAGGGCAGGGCTCAACCGTAACAGCCTAGTACGGCACTCATTAACAGGAGTGAGGGTGCTGTTTAACTACATTGGGTAAGCAAGTAACTCAAAGGCAAAGATAAGGAGAAGACAGTCAATTATTTTCCATTTACCTTTTAAAGCAAAATGGCCATTTTACCCCCTACACATATTTCCCTTGCACCCACAGCTAACTACTGAGTTCAGGTTTATTGTGATGCATCAAGACCCTTTCTGGAACACAGGCGCACATGTGTGCCCCAGAAGAGAGTCAGGCCCTCTTTGGATTTTGTCTTGCCCTAAGAAAAATTCCAATAAGCTCCTGAGTCTGAGATGTTGCCACAAACAGGAACACACTTGCTATTCTTTTTCACTTTTTCGAGCTCCATAGAGAGAAATTTAACAGACTCAGGAGAGTGCAACAGCCTTTAAATCAGGCAGCTTTCTCGTAAATGCAAATGCTAAGGTTACTGGGCATGCATTATATTGTGGGTAAGTTCCTGTGGATATCATTAAGGCTGCTAACAGATGTAGTGGATTCTTTTATCCATGAAGAAAATGATGACTAAATGGGGATTGTTTTTGCTTACTGGTCTACATCTTATTTTCAGTGTTTAGTGTGTATATGAGTTTATGATTTTGTTTTGAAATTTGGATACAATACTCAATGATGAAGATGACGATGATGATGATATAAGATGAGTGAATCCTGTGGAATTGAAGAGGAGACTTCCCAACCTTTTACTATGGTGATTAGAGGGCCATTGTAGCAGCTGGAAGTCATCTTTCTTCATACTAGCACAACCCTCAGTAAGCAGATGAATGCATGTAAAACAAATACAATACGGGGTGGACCAGCTGTATGACCACACCTTACATTAAGTAGATGAAGTAAAATACCCAACAGCACCCTAGGATAAATACTGACCGAAGTGTAAATCAGAGCTTGTTTGGCATAAAGTAAGATAGTTGCTAGCAGGAACTCCATATTGTTGTGAGTTACTAACATTTGATTTCTCTTTTAAACTCTGGACATTTGGTATTTGATCTCCAGAGCCGCTGCAGCCTGCTGATTGGAATTCAGCCTCATGTGCTCATCCTAGAAAAAAAAGATGATTTTGGTATACAAGTTGCCATAATATACACTTTGGTTGTTCAACAGTAAAAGGTCTACTATTAAGGGATACAATTATGGAAAAATGAAACATTTTCATTATTTGTACATAAAAACACAACGTGTGCTTAATACCATATCTTTCAAGCAGGCTGCAAAAGCCCAACTGTAAAGTGCATTAACATAAGTTTATTCAAATTGTTCAATCACATTGTACATTTTCCCTATTTTGGAATGAAGTTTAACAATAATAATAGTTTTCTATTAAACTACCTAAAACAAAGGCTGTAACTATCAATCACTAATATAACATCCCTTTACTTACAAAGGAGAAAAAATGTAGTTTGCCTTCACATAGGTGAAGAAATTATGTACAGTATAATGCATACAATATCCCAAAAATAGGTCCTCAAACAATACACTGAAAAAATTTTTTGAAGTAATTCAGACATAACAATTAAAAAGAGATTAACATCATTCATAACTCATAAGATCATCAATGTAAACGAATCCTCATCATTCACAGGGCACATTTGCCACTACAGAATATTTGCATAAGCCTGAATGCTTGATTGTTAAAATGGCATTTGTACAATGTCTGTCATTTCCATATTTCTCCTAGCTGGACAACAGATTGGAGCATGTGTACAATTCTTCTGTCCAGTGGTGTTAGAACAGTTTTCAGAGTCGGGTGCTGCCATCAATGTTATATCACTGAAATTAGGAGGACTGTGAAAAATCCAAGCATCACACAATGAACAAGTGTCGCAAATGAGCCACACCCATTCTGCAGGTGAGGGGCAAGGATGTAGTATGTAGATAGCATTGCATTTAGCAGCACACTGTCACAAATATATTGAATGAATGAATGCATTTATTGTTTGATTATTTAAAATAATACAATGTGTGTTTATAAAATATCACCAAACATAATTTACAATTTAAAATTAATACATTTTAACAAGTAAACTTAATTTTCATTTTGCAAAGTTAAAATTCTTCATAGAAATACACTAGTACCCCAACATATATTTTTAATAAAAACAGCTGGCCGGGACCTTATTTCTTATTACTACTATTAATATTTAAAAAAGAACATTTCTTTCCTAATATAAGTCATTTGTACAAGTTCGCTATTATGTCGGCCCCGTTTAAGGCCTCTATGGGAGTAATTCTGCAGGTTCAGTCTTCCAAGTTTACAACAGACTATTCACCGGAGACTAATTTCTTTTTTGCCAATAGCATAAATTTAACAAAAGCAGCATTCAAAGGTGTGTCTGTTGAATTAAAACATCTTATCAGTGCTTGCCTACAGGTTCGAATTCCACGGACGTTAAAGTTATTCCCTAGTAGCCTCCTTCTTTCTTCCATCAAGTCCAGACAGATGCCAACTAAGTGAATGATGTTTTCCTCTCCTTTTTTACATAATCTACATGGGTTTTTATTGTGCGTTGCCATGGCATTGCATGAGATGATCCTTTAATGAAAACATTTTTTAGTTTTAAGGACCAAGGTGTTTCTAGGTAGATTTGAGACTTAGCGGTTTTATATTCATTCAAGATCATCCATGCGTGCTTTCGCTTTAAGAAGTATTCATTTTCTTTCAACGTTGACAATTGTTTCGTTATTTTATTGATTCGTTTTTTAAGAGACTCTAGGCTTATAGTCATGTCCCAAATTTAATGTGCTGAATACTCATCCAAAGCTGTTTGTAAATACTTCCAATACTGTAGTTTATGATTTGCTTGTATTTCTTGCAAGAGCGATTGACACATTGGGCTCGATATATTTGATTTTATTCTCTTCCATGCCTTTATGTACTGACCCTTTCTTACAATGAGCTGATTAGATAGCCCAAACCCTAACCTGATTTGTGCTGGCGACGCATTACATGGAAGGCAAAAAAGAAGCTTAAACGTTTTTGTAATGGTATTATTTAAAGCTATAGAGTCCCTACCTCACAGTGCATTACTACCATATGTAAAGTTGGTAATAGTTTTGCATTTGTTACCTTTAGGAGTGGAAGGTAGCTGGGTCTGCCCAAGGACTACTGTAGAGTTCGAAATGCCATGATTAAGGTGTTACTTCTCCTTTGCATGTCCTTCTTGTCCTCCTGAAAAGTGCCATTTTCATTGAAAAGCACACCCAAGTATCTGTAGGTCTTCCCTTGCTCCAATTGACGATTTTGTAAGTACCATTTGTGTTTATAGAGTTTCCGTTTCCTATTATTAACTTCCATTACCTTAGTCTTGGCCTCATTTATTACCGTACCATTTCCAAAGAGTAATTTGAAATTTTATTTATGAGTCGTTGTAATTCTATCCTTGTTTGGCTTAATAAAATAACATTGTCAGCGTATAGCAAATTTGACATGTCTCTTCCTGCTAATTTTGGGGGGTGAGGATTCTCATTATCCAAGCAGTGTGTTAAATCTGCTAAAAACAAATCGACCAGATATGGCGCAAGGACACATCCTTGTTTTAGTCCCTGGGAAGTGTGGATTTTCCTTGAAAGATATGAACCATCACCTATTCGAACTCTAATCCCAATGTCAGTATACAGTGATCTAATTGCTTTTAGGAGGCTAGCTGGTATTCCTTGTTTCTCCAGCTTCCCCCAAAGGGTTTGCCGATGCACACAATCAAAGACGGATTTAAAATCCACAAAGCATAGATATAATGGTTGGTTCCTAAATTTATACTTATCAATTAAAATTGAAAGTACTAAAATATTAGTACTGATCCCAACCCTTTCATAAAGCCTCATTGATTTGGTGGGATTTTATGCTTCCTGGTTGCCCATTTTGATAGCTCTGTCAAGAGCATTCTCACAAAATGTTTGGCCTCTGTGTCTTGTAAAGTAATTAGGCGATCATTGCCGGATTGAGCCCAATCACTGCTTTTGTAAATAGATGATATTAAGGAGCCTTTCCATGACTCCGGCAGGATTGATGATTGGATGGCTTTGTTAAAAACTTTTGTAAGGTATTCCACCCAAACAGTTGGATTATCTTCATATAGTGCAGAAGGAGTTCCGTTTGGGCCTGGTCCTCCATCTTGCCTCTGTTTTCTAATAAGATTGTATACTTGATCTTTGGTTATAATTATTTCTGTCTCGTGATTCATATTATTGTCTTTTCCTCTTTGATCGTCGGCCTATCCATTTCTTTTACATCTTTGTTATTATTCAGGTGAGTTGTTAAAAATGCTACCCATTTTGCTTCTGTTGTAGTGGATGTTGTGATCGCCTTGTTAGTTCTATTCAAACTATTGATCCTTTTCCAGAAATGTCTTGAATTTTGTATTTTACTTGTGTAGAATGCTTTTGCCCAGAGTGCTTGTTTCTCTTGAAATTTGTCATCCCAAATTAACTTTCTCAATTCTTTATTTGTTTTTATTAATTTGGAACATAGGGCTATATTGTCCGGCCATTTCTTTGTCTGTCTCAATATTGTATTGCGAGTTATTTTCAGAATGCGACCATTTAAGGATGATTTAACTCGTTATTCCTAATTCATGTTTATTATAATTTTCCAATGCATAGGTAGCCATTAATTCCTTTATAAAAAGTGCCCATTTTGCAATTATAGTATGAGCGTTACCTGTAAAACATTGTTCGACCAATTTTAATGCTGTTTTCGTGATTGAGTTTTTGGAACCTTCCGACCACTACAGTCTCCTGTAGTTTACTGTAACAGTCACCCCGGGAAGGGTCTTTAATTTCTGATGTCTTCCACATTGGAGTTTTACCTCCATTATTTGTTGGCCGTGGTCACTGCCATGTGTATTTGCAATCAGATAAGAGGATACGCTCTGAAATAAACTCAAAGATACTATTGAATAGTCAATTTGTGATTTTTGACCATGTGCTTGATAAATCCAAGCTAGAGGGATATCTTGTTGGCACCTCCCCCTAAACCCAGGGATTCCAGGTCTTTTAGTAGATTTTTACCAACTGTCACTCCTGCTGCTTTAGACTACGGGATTGGAAACTGATTAGCAATAGCCCACTGGTAGTCCTGTTGCAGTGTAATTTCATCTCTTGTATATGACCATAGTAGGTTCATGTTAAAATCCCCTGACATGATTATTTCAGAGTGTATTTCCACATTTTGATGTAATAGTGGTGGTTGATTTCCTGGCATTAGCCTCTGGATGTGTATACACGTTTATTAATAACAGAGATTTTATGTTGTTTGCTTCCTTATAGCACAGTTTTAAAACTAAATTGTAATTATCACTTGTAGATACTTGTTCACTTTCTAATTTTAAGTCTATTGCTATGAAAGTTGCCAATCCCCCGCTGGGGCACCCATATTTATTCACTTTAATAGCCGGGACAAAGTACCCGGTAAACCCTTCTAGTACAAAGGACTGCATTGCCCAGGATTCTTGCAGGAAGATAATCTGAAAATTCTTGGACATGGACATCAAGTGCGCGCTTTGTGGCTTAGAGCCTACACCATTTATATTCCAAGAACATATTTTTAGTATTTCCCTTTGCTCAGATTGTTGGTCCCACGAGCACTGATGTTGATCTCTTCATGTCTGGTTTGCCCCATGTAGGGTTGTCATCAACCAGCCAAACTTAGGATTCTGAACTTTCTCTTCTTGAGATTTAATTGTGGTTGCTGATGGTAAATTAGCTGTCTTGCCAATGGGGTTTTTCAATATTGAGAATACTTGCTTATTTGTGTTTTTATTTTTATTCCATTGGTAGACAAGTCTCTCTGGGGAAGTAAAAGGGTTTGGATAAAAAATTTGAGGGGGCCTGCTGATTTTTATTCCCCAATTTTCATAAAGTTTCATATTCCTGAAGGATTTGTTCTGGTAAGTGGATAGAATTCCATATCACCAGTGTGTATTCTTGGTAGTCTTCTTTATAATCTGATAAAAATTCAACAGACTCTATATTTTCACTTTAATTTTTTCAAGCGACGGGATTGCTTTTAACAGTTTTAAAATATTTCCCCGAATCAAGATGTCATGTTTTCCCCTCGACCTATATTCAGGTTTAAAGATAAGTTGGCTCTTACCACTGTTATGATCATGGGTTGCACTCTTATTGTCAACTAATATAGGAATTGTACATTCTTTTTCGGACAAAATTGATCTCTGGTTTGATGACTTAAACCTTTGGGGTGGTTCTGCGTATGAATCAGATGATGATTTCCTGGTTCGTTTTTTGGGTGACTGTTTAATCATAATTGTCCTATGAATTTTCTCTTCTATGTTGTATTCTTCTGTACCATCGATCAGCACCTCATCAGTTTTCTGGGGGGACTTTGATCTTCCTTGTTTATCTAATTGGATGGAAGTATCATCATTCATGACAAGGTTATTCATATCTCTTGTTAGCTTACTTTCTTCGTGAGGCCAAATTTTCCCTTTGGTTCCTTCCCTTCCTGGGTTCAAGCTACGTTTTTTTGAGTCACTTTTGGGGTTTTCATGGGAAACGTGACCATGTTGTTCAGTTTGTTCCATTAATTCTTCACTATCCTTGGCAGTCACGATATCGCCTGTTTTCTTTTCTTTTAAATAGAGGATACTACTTTTTCTTCTTTTCTATAGGTTTATAAGGCTGTGTTTGCAATGGTCTTATGTCTTGGTTAGGTCCATTTATCTTATTCCCTGTTACTGCTGTTTTTATTTTTTTCTGGTGAAGACAATACTATACTGTTTTTATCGTATTTCTTGCTTTACATTGTTTTTTTCTCAGTTCTTTTGTCAATAACAGTGGGGGTCTAGTTGTTTGTTTTTCAACTTGATCTTCCATTTTATCTCCTGGTGAATCCCACTTTTTTTGAGGCATTGTGTTTTTGTTTATACTTATTTCCTCTACTTCTAGCTTACTGCAATTATTATTCTTCCCTAGAATTTGCATGTTTACTTTTAAGTCCTCCAGAATGGTGCTCAGGACCTCCGGGACTGTAGCCAGTTTGTTAACCAGAGGTGCACACGTACACTCGAAGTATGGGACTATATTTTGTGTTTGTGCTCGTATTATCAAACTATTTAAGGTGGCCAGTTTCTGATCTATCCACACCACAGAGTTTGCCATGGTATTAAGGAGGTCAATTTGAACTTCCATTTTATTTGATTGATACGTTAGAGCTTCTATTGTTAACTGGGAGGTACTAAAATATATGTCCAATATTGGCCCCGAGTCTGATGTTTCTATAACCGGTGAACCTTGTTCTTCTTGTGCGACCTCAGGGCTCTGATGTATTACCTTTTTATTCATGAATGAGGAACTTTGGCTATCACCCTCTTTCCGTTTTGGTTGAGTAAACTGAGGATTGGTACTAGGATTATTATTAAAGCAAGGAGTACTCCAAAGTTGCAAGTTGTCAATTTTCAGGAAGGATTCCTCTGTGTGATCTTGATACCCTTTTACCTGTGTTAAATTCTCTCCACTATCTTTAATGTCGACTATATTCCATTTTGCCTGAGTTGGATTATTATCGATATATATATCTTTTATTTCAACTAGCTTGGCATCCTTGTTCAGTCGTGGAAAATGTATAGTATCAGCAGCCATTTTGTACTGCAGTTCTGTTTCCCCTCCTGACTTGCAGGCATTTTGATCCATCCGATTTATTTGAGTCGAGCTAAGTGTTAACTCTGTTAAGGTCTTACCATTTTTAATATTTACTGTTACTTTGAGAGTGAGCGGTGCCCCTGATAACAGTAGTTTTTGTGCATTTGCTGTAAGTATTTCCAGAGAGTTTGGAGCCTTAGGGCATTTGTGATGCTTGTGCCATTTGTGATTGTGAAACTAATGTCAGCATCTCCAAGTTTGTTATGTGCCCCCACTGAGTTCCATTGTTACTCTCCGGTTTCATTGTTTGTTCTTTTTCCCCATGTTCCGGGGTTCTAGTTTTTGGATCCTGATAAATCTTTTTTACCTCACTCTCTGGTTCAATTCAAGTTTGCAGATTATCAGTGTCAAATTGTAATGTTAACATAGCTCCATTTGGATCTTTCATGAAGTCATTTTTGAATGGAATTTTCATTGATTTCTCAAACATTCGTACCATGGGTGAGATTAGCGGTTGATTTTCCCATGCTGTTTTTATTTTAACATTTTTTGAGGTTGTCAGTATTTGGAGTTTCTTTTCCCTCATCTGGAGGAAAGGGGTCTTTCTTTACCTGAATGCATATCCCAATTCGTTGAGTTAGTGTCATATGGTAACTGAAATGTACTTAACCCTTAGACCGTTCTCACGTAGCCTGGCAAATTCTTCAGCTTGTCACGGGATTTCCTCTTTTGTCTTTTCTCTGGATTATTACACCTGGTCAGACAAAAGCCCCCGGCCACCAGCCTCTCTGAGCAACAGTCAAATCTTGTTAATCCTGGCCCAGTCAAGTCGGCCCAGTGCTGCTACCCCTAAAATTTTCACGGTCTTGACTTTGCTCATGTGGCGTGGTTGTTTTTATGGTTTTATGCTGAGTGGCTGAGTGGCTTGGACATGGTTTGATGCTGTAGGTCAGGGGAAGGGATTACGATGCACCACTGACCCACTGACCCCCTCTCCGTGTGCTAGCTGCACCAGCCTATTGATGGCCGTTTCTGCACAAGGGAGAGATGGAGCCACTTTTTAATACTCCTGTGGTACCAGCTTTCCTTTGTCAATTTCTCCACTCCCCTTTGCTTAACTTTTCTCACTCACTCACTCACCAACCACTAATATAAATATAAATGGTGGTGTCCACCTGCTTAAACTATATAAACTATATACAGCTTACCAGGAACTGAAATCCACTTCAATCAATCAATCAATCAATCATGTCACTTATAAAGCGCACTACATACCCGCGAGGGTCTCAAGGCGCTGGGGGAAGAGGGGGGTGGTGCTGCTACTGATCGAAGAGCCAGGTCTTGAGGAGTCTTCTGAAGGCCAGTAGGTCTTGGGTCTGTCGGAGGTTGGTGGGGAGGGTGTTCCAGGACTTGGCGGTGAGGTGGGAGAAAGATCTGCCCCCGGCGGTCGTTTTCCGGATGCGGGGGACTGTGGCGAGGGCGAGGCTGGTCGAGCGGAGCTGGCGGGTGGGGGTGTAGAAGCTGAGTCGTCTGTTGAGGTAGGCTGGTCCGGAGTTGTGGAGTGCTTTGTGTGCGTGGGTGAGGAGCTTGAAGGTTATCCTCTTGTTGACAGGGAGCCAGTGCAGATCTCTCAGGTGGGGTGTGATGTGGCTGCGTCGGGGGATGTCGAGGATAAGACGTGCAGAGGCGTTCTGGATGCGTTGCAGCCGTCTCAGGAGCTTAGCCGTCGTTCCTGCGTAGAGGGCATTTCCGTAGTCCAGCCTGCTGGTGACGAGGGCCTGGGTGACTGTTTTTCTTGTTTCGGTGGGGATCCACTTGAAGATCCTGCGGAGCATTCGTAGGATGTTGAAGCAGGATGAGGAAACAGCGTTGACCTGCTTAGTCATGGAGAGGGTGGGGTCGAGGATGACCCCTAGGTTGCGTACGTGGTCGGTGGGTGGCGGGGCTGTTCCCAGTGATGTTGGCCACCAGGAGTCGTCCCAGGCTGAAGGGTTGGAACCAAGGATGAGGACCTCCATCTTGTCCGAGTTCAGCTTCAGGCGGCTGGTCGTCATCCATTCGGCGACGGCCTTCATTCCTTCGTGGAGGTGGGCTTTGGCGGTGTGAGGGTCTTTGGTGAGGGAGAGGATCAGCTGGGTGTCGTCAGCGTAGGAGATGATGTTGAGGTTGTGCTGTCGGGCGACGTGGGCGAGGGGTGCCATGTAGATGTTGAACAGCGTTGGGCTGAGGGAGGAGCCTTGGGGTACGCCGCAGATGATCTTGGTGGCCTTGGATCGGAAGGGGGCGAGGCGGACGCTTTGTGTTCTGCCGGAAAGGAAGAATGTGGTCCAGTCCAGGGCCTTCTCTTGGATCCCGGCGTCGTGAAGGCGTGTTCGTAGTGTGTGGTGGCAGACCGTGTTGAAGGCGGCTGATAGGTCCAGGAGGATGAGGGCTGCTGTTTCTCCGTTGTCTAGCAGGGTCCTGATGTCATCGGTGGCGGCGATGAGGGCGGTTTCGGTGCTGTGGTTGCTGCGGAAGCCGGACTGGGAAGGGTCCAGGATGTTGTTCTCCTCGAGGTAGCGGGTCAGTTGTTTGTTGACGATTTTCTCGGTGACCTTCGCGGGGAACGGGAGCAGAGAGATGGGTCGGAAGTTCTTGAGGTCCTTGGGGTCTGCCTTGGGTTTCTTGAGTAAGGCGGTGATCTCGGCGTGCTTCCAGCTTTCCGGGAAGGTTGCTGTCTCGAAGGAGATGTTGATTATTTTCCGGAGATGGGGCGCGATGGCTGTACTGGCTTTGTTGAAGATGTGGTGAGGGCACGGGTCTAGCGGTGAACCGGAGTGGATGGTGTTCATGATCTCGCTGGTGTCCTCGTCGTTGATGTTGGTCCAGGAGAGCAGGCGGTTGGTGGTTGTGGGGGCAGTGGTCTCGGTGGTTGCCGGGGCGGTCGTGGTGTTGAAGCTGTCGTGGATGTCGGCGATTTTGCGGTGGAAGAAGGTGGCCAGTGAGTCGCACAGGTCTCGCGATGGCTGGATGTCGTTGGTGTTGGAGCTGGGGTTGGAGAGTTCCTTCACGATGTTGAAGAGCTCTTTGCTGTTGTGTGCGTTGTTGTCTAGGCGGTCTTTGAGTGAGGCCCTTTTGGCGGATCTGATGAGGTGATGGTGACTGCGGGTGGCGTTCTTGTGGGCGGCGTAGCTGTCCGCTGTCCGTTCGTGGAGCCAGATCTTCTCCAGTTTTCGGCATGTTCGTTTGGAGGCCTGGAGGTCTTCGGTGAACCAGGTGGCTTTCTTGCTGGTGTGGCTGTTGGGCAGATTCTTGAGCGGGGCGAGGGTGTTGGCGCAGTCGTCGATCCACTGTCTGAAGTTGCGGGCGCCGGTGTCGGGGTCGGAGGGTTCGGCGGGTGGGCTCAGGGCGAGGGTTGTGGTTAGCTGGTCTTCCGTGACTCTGCTCCAGCAGCGGCGAGGCATTTGTTCGGTGCGGTGGTGCGTGGTGGGCTTCCTGTAGGTGAAGTGGATGCAGTGGTGGTCAGTCCAGTGGGGTTCGGAGGTGTGGTTGAACGAGACGTGTGGGCTTGCTGAAAAGATGGAGTCTAGCGTGTGGCCGGCGGCGTGGGTGGGTGTAGTCACGAGTTGTCTGAGTCCGAGGGTGGCGAGGTTGTCGATCAGGGTGGTGGAGTTGGTGTCCTTGTTGTTCTCGAGGTGGAAGTTCAGGTCCCCGAGGAGGATGTAGTCCGTGGAGGCGATGGCGTGTGTGCTGACGAAGTCAGCGATGGAATCTCTGAACTGTGGTCGGGGTCCGGGGGGTCTGTAGATGAGGGTTCCTCTGAGGGTGGTGTTGGGATCGGTGTGGATCTGGAAGTGCATGTGTTCGGCGGTGCTGAGGGTGTCGTCGGTGTTGGTTGAGACTCTGAGGGTGTTCCTGTGTACGATGGCGATGCCTCCTCCGACTCCGTTGGTGCGGTCCCTGCGGGTGATCTTGTATCCGTCCGGGATGGCAATGGCGATGTCGGGGGCTGAAGCGGGATTCAGCCAGGTCTCCGTCAGGAATGCGACGTCTGGGGAGGTTGAGTCGAGAAGGTCCCAGAGTTCGATGGCGTGTTTGCGGGCGGAGCGGGTGTTGAGGAGGATGCATCTGAGGTAGTTGGGTTCTTTCCTGGGCGGTGGTTTGGCGGGGCGGGTGCTGGCGAAGCTGCAGTTCCGGCAGGTGAAGGGCCCTTGGGTGCGCTTCGGGGTGGCCTGGTAGCAGGCGTGATCTTTTCCGGGGTTGAGTGCGTGGAGGGTGCTGGCGTCGTATCGGCGTCTGTTGATGTGGCGGGCGCGGGAGATGCCCGGACCAGGGGGTCTGGCGCTGGGCGCGGTCACGGCGCGGACGGGCGCAGACGGGCTTGCCTTAGGCGCGCCGCCATAAATGGGGAGGTGGGAGGGAGGAGCAGGGAATGGGGCAGCGAATGGGCAGTGAGGGGGCGGGGCCGCAGGGGCGCAGCAGCGGGAAACAGGCACAGAAGGGAAAACGAGCACAATCAGGGCATCAAGGGGGCACAGAAAGGAAAAAAAAATGAGCACAATCAGGGGCAGCAAGGGGGCACAGAAAGGAAAAACGAGCACAATCAGGGGCAGCAAGGGGGCACAGAAAGGAAAAAAAACGAGCACAATCAGGGGCAGCAAGGGGGCACAGAAAGGAAAAAACAAGCACAATCAGGGGCAGCAAGGGGGCACAGAAAGGAAAAAAAAATAAAAAATGAGCACAATCAGGGGCAGCAAGGGGGCACAGAAAGGAAAAACGAGCACAATCAGGGGCAGCAAGGGGGCACAGAAAGGAAAAAAAACGAGCACAATCAGGGGCAGCAAGGGGGCACAGAAAGGAAAAAACGAGCACAATCAGGGGCAGCAAGGGGGCACAGAAAGGAAAAGCGAGTACAATCAGGGGCAGCAAGGGGGCACAGAAAGGAAAAACAGAGCACAATCAGGGGCAGCAAGGGGGCACAGAAAGGAAAAACGAGCACAATCAGGGGCAGCAAGGGGGCACAGAAAGGAAAAACGAGCACAATCAGGGCCAGCAAGGGGGCACAGAAAGGAAAAAGCGAGCACAATCAGGGGCAGCAGCAGGGCACACAGACGGAGCTGTGTGGTGGGGGAGCGACCTACCAGTCAAGGTCAGGGGTCGCTCTCTTCACCACGCAGCGGCCGCCATAAATGGGGAGGTGGGAGGGAGGAGCAGGGAATGGGGCAGGGAATGGGCAGTGAGGGGGCGGGGCCGCAGGGGCGCAGCGGCGGGAAACAGGCACAGAAGGGAAAACGAGCACAATCAGGGCATCAAGAAGGCACAGAAAGGAAAAAAAACAACAACAAAAAATGAGCACAATCAGGGGCAGCAAGGGGGCACAGAAAGGAAAAAACGAGCACACTCAGGGGCAGCAAGGGGGCACAGAAAGGAAAAACGAGCACAATCAGGGGCAGCAGGGGGCACAGAAAGGAAAAACGAGCACAATCAGGGGCAGCAAGGGGGCACAGAAAGGAAAAACGAGCACAATCAGGGGCAGCAAGGGGGCACAGAAAGGAAAAAAAAACGAGCACAATCAGGGGCAGCAAGGGGGCACAGAAAGGAAAAACGAGCACAATCAGGGGCAGCAAGGGGGCACAGAAAGGAAAAACGAGCACAATCAGGGGCAGCAAGGGGGCACAGAAAGGAAAAGCGAGCACAATCAGGGCCAGCAAGGGGGCACAGAAAGGAAAAAGCGAGCACAATCAGGGGCAGCAGCAGGGCACACAGACGGAGCTGTGTGGTGGGGGAGCGACCTACCAGTCAAGGTCAGGGGACACTTGACTTCTTGTCCAGTTCCCCTTTTTAGGGATTAAGAAAGCCGACTCCTAAGGCTTTCAGGGTGAAGTTCAAGGTGCAGGGCAAGGAAACAAGCCGTCTTAACAGTCTCTAACCCTGTCTGCAGCTGCAGGACTCCATCACGGCAAACCCAGGAGTCACTGGCAGAATCCGGCAGACCGAGAAACTGCAGCCACCTCATCTCGGTCTCCTCCGGCCACCGGTGCCAAGCGTCAGATATCTCGCGCCCAGCTGGACACATTGGATGCTTCAGCTCTCTGCCGCTGGGGCTTGCGGTGAGTTTGTCAGCAATACACCATGCTTTCTGGCCGCATGAGTAGGGATTCCCCTGATTGTACCTGTTGTACCCCCAGAGGTGAAATCTCCACTGCTCTAACGACTGCAGCAACAGCAGCAGCCTCCTCTCGGCGTTCGGCTTTCAGCGGCTTCCAGCTGTCACAAATATATTACTATAACATGTTATGGTAGTACACTGTAATTTACAGACAGCATAATTTCCATTGAAATAACCACTACATTTGCAATTGGGTTTCAGTGAATATTTATCATTTGTGTATCACCAAGTAAAGTATTGTGTCCTGTAAAGGTAGACACCAGGAGCCAGGTAGAGTTTTCAAGTCTTCTTTATTATGTCTCAGTCCAGGTTACACAAATCTTAAGACCAGCCAGCTCTAGTGTGGTACCAGCCCCACCAGGAGCAGCCTGCCTAGCTGCTCAGCCCATCTCTAACTCACAACACACATCCACTCAGACACCCAGGCATTCCACGCATCACAGGGACACCAACATTCCGTAACCAACTCACACTCTGGCTGAGCAGCTAGGAGCAGCAGGGCTGGAGTACATGCAAATACACATTAGTAGGGTATAACATTATCCCTTTTCCTTTAAAAGGAAACAAAAAGTAACAATATATAACTATAGGAGAACTATACACAAGAAAAGTGAGTAATGGTATGAAGCTCAAAGATGCAGCAATAAAAACAGGACATCCAAGAGAGAGAACCATTAAAACAAGAAAGGATGGGAAGTGGAAGGACGATCAGGGTCGGTTTGCTGCAACGGCATGTCAATGGGAGGGAAGGACATATAACCTCGTAACAGTATATATACCACTGACGCTGCACCGGTCAACCTTCCCAGCGCTAGGGGAATTCTTATTATCACTACCACAGGGGAAACTTATCATAGGTGGAGACTTTAATGCAACGATTGATCCCTCGCTAGACAGGCAGCCCCCTAGAGATACTTGCAGTGCCAATCTCAAACTGGTGGACTTTGTGGAAGCTATGGGCCTCACTGATGTGTGGAGGACACGGCACCCACAGGACCGTCAGTACACTTTCCATTCTGGGGTACATAACAGCCTTTCAAGAATAGATTATTTATTCACACTAGTAACAGGACTAGAAGGGATATCGGAGATTCGACACCTGCCTAGAGGCATTTCTGATCACTCACCAGTATACGTCACCTATACTTCCCACACCGTAACAAGACGGCGACTGTTTCCTTTATAACCGGGATACCTAAAAAACCCTCAGATTAAGAAGGGCCTACAGACCTCCACAAAGCAATACTTTGACGAAAACGAGCACTCAGTCTCTTCCCCGATGATACTGTGGGAAGCATATAAAACAGTGCTGCGGGGACAGGCCATTTCACTGGTATCTAGCTATAAAAAGCGACACAGACAACAGCTCGAAGAGCTAGAACAGGGGGTGGCTCAGGCGGAGGCAGACCACGCGATAGACACCAATGACGACACAACACACGGGCTCCACATGGCACAGCAAGAATATAGGGCTTTTGCCTGGGAAGAAACGAAATCCAGGCTTACCGCCACGCAACATACAGTATACGAGCTTGGCGACAAAGCAGGCAAGCTCCTTGCTTGGCTTGACAAGAGTGAGCGTGCCAATAACTGGATAGCCCAAATCAGGTTAGCGGATGGGAATACGACCTCAGACCCCCAGCAAATAGTTGAGGCATTAGCCGAGCATTATCAGCAAGTATATACACCCACTGCCACAAACACTAGGGAAGATAACCTGGACTTCCTCAAAGACATCCAAATGCCCACATTGTCAGAGAATGCCGTCAAGGCACTAGACGCCGACCTGACCACTGAGGAACTTACCTTGGCCATGTGAGCATTACGATCGGGAAAGGCTCTGGGACCTAATGCTATCCCAGTAGAATTTTACAAGGGGACAGCGACCAAACTTGCACCACACCTACTAAACATGTATAAGGAATGCTTAGAGAATGGAGAATTACCTAGAGGTCAACGTGTAGCGACCATAGTCGCAATCCACAAACCAGGCAAGCCACAGCAGGAATGCATGTCCTACAGGCCTATTTCCTTAATGAACGCTGAAGCCAAAATACTGGCCAAAGCGTTAGCCACGCGGCTACAACCCCACCTCACAACAGTGATCCATCCTGATCAGTCAGGCTTTATGCCTAACAGAAACACAGCGCTAAATCTCAGGAGACTACATGGTGTCATGGCACGGAGGTCTACTATCGAAGAGGATGCGATAGTTCTGTCCCTGGATGCGCGCATGGCATTTGATATGGTTGAGTGGCCCTTCCTATTCGCAGTCCTTCGTCATATGGGGTTTGGTCCCAAATTCTGCGAATGGGTTCAACTGCTATATACAAAACCCTTGGCGCAGGTAGTGGCAAATGGTCGTATCTCCTCAGAATTTCCCCTTGGAAAGGGGACGAGACAGGGCTGTCCCCTCTCCCCCCTACTATTTGCTATAGTACTGGAGCCACTGGCGGCATGGGTACGCCAGGACCCAGTTATCCGCGGACCGCATTTCACTATACGCGGACGATGTCTTATTATATCTGGCATCACCTGCGCGTTCTCTTAACCGTCTGCTAGACTTATGCGCCGCTTACGGCAGAGCGTCAGGATACACAATAAATTGGGCGAAATCACTTCTCTACATCTTACATGGTCCTCCACCGAGGATTCCACACCACTGCGAAATCCGGATCGCAGAACGGGGATTTAAATATCTCGGCATCTACGTAACACCACAAAGCGAGATCTTTACTGACGAAAACCTGATGAAGCCCTTGACGCGGCTGCGTAGCGATGTTAAGCACTGGCGATCCCTGCTGCTAACACTACTGGGCAGAGCAGCCCTCTTTAAGATGATGGCACTCCCCAGATTCCTATATATCTTACACAACACTCCTTTTCCGGTAAACCCAGCATACTTTACCATGATAAATACAGAGATCACTAACCTGTTGTGGGATGGGAAGTCTGCTCATATAGCCTTGCAGAAACTTGTGAGGGGATGGTACGATGGCGAGATCGCCCTACCAAATATACAGGTGTACTACTGGGCTTCTCAGCTCATCACAATAAATCAGTGGCTTCACGCATCACAGGAGGACCCTGCCTTCCGGATGGAGAGGCACCTTCTAGAAGCCGGAGGGATAATGGGGGCGTTATACAACAGGTCCCGGAAAACAACCCTAACGGGCCCAACAGCACACACAGTCCATGTTTGGCACACAGCTCAGCGTGCATTGAAGTGGGACGGAGTTATTACACAAGCCACGCCTTTATGGGACACCCGGAAATTAGGAACTCTGAAAAAAACAAAGGGATTCAGACAGTGGGACTTGATAGGAATATCAAAGGTTGGGGACCTATGGGAGAAAGAGGGGGTCATCCAATTCACGCAGCTGCAAGACACCTACGGTCTGGCACAGACTGAAGCTTTCAGATATTTGCAAATAAGACACACCCTTATGGCAGCGATACCACCAAATACGCAATTACCGGAGGCCTCACCACTAGAGGACAGACTACTAACAGACCATTTACAAAAAAAAGCCATATCCCAAACATACCGTAAAATAATTAACAACCAACCTGATCCCACTGCAGTACTTAAGGGCAGATGGGAGATAGATCTGGGGGTACTGGAGGAAGACGACTGGATGGAGGCAATGGCATCACCAAGGGAGGTCGCAATACCTTCCAAACTTAGATTAGTGCAGCTAAAATCCTACATCGCACGTATTATACACGACCACTATTGCACAAATTAGGCAGGACTGACACCCCACTCTGCCTCCGTCATTGTGGCGCACTAGGTACATTTTGGCACACAATTTGGGACTGTCTGTCAATTACGAAGTATTTGGAGGCGATTATGCGTACAGTCTCGCAGGTGACAGGAGTTATGGTTCCGCTGGAACCAAAGAGATGTTTGTTAAACATCTGGGAACCCACAGACCTCAATCACGCAGACCAGGGGTGGGTTACACTGGGAATGGCGCTGGCAAAGCGCAATATAGCACAGCATTGGGGGTCACAAGTAACTCCTACTCATTTGCAATGGTGCCGAGACCTGGACCACACTATGATCACCGAAAAATCGGTATATTCCCATCGGGGATGCCCCAAGAAGTGGGCCAGAGTATGGGGGAAATGGAACACATTTCGAGGGACTATCTGTGAACCCCCTCAAGAAGAACACATATCAATAGAAGGGGACTGAGCAAAGGGAGCGGGGTCTGTGGGATGGGTAAAATGGCTGTAACAGACTTGTCAGACACGGACGAAGAAAAGTGCATTTTATATTGATTGAAGAGAAACGCTGTACATAAGTGCAAATAATGAAAAATGATGTATGTATTCACAAGTAAAATACCACTGCAACAACTGTTATTATGCAAAAATGCCAATAAAAACGTTAATAAAAAAAATAGAAAAAAAAAAAGAAAGGATGGGAAAGATAAAGCATACAAACATTTGAGCAACAATATCCACCATCCTCCCTTATGCAAAATTATAAAACAATTAGAAGCGTAAGCAAATAGTGAAATTGTGTAGAAATACACACTGTAACACTAGTAGCAAATACTGTAAGAATTTGAAATGTGACGCAAAGGGCAAAACACCCCGCAACACCAATCTCAAATGTAAGGGAAGTAAGATGTGAATGGGTCGTCACCCATAGAAACGCCCGTGTAGGGATGTACCTTGGTACTGCGCGCAACTGTAAATGGAGACTAAGTCCATATCCCAACCCAGTGTAAGGGTTAACCTAGGTCCAGTGTAATTATGGGAACTAACCCATGGCCCAACCCCCTTTTAGAGGTTACATACCCCCATGTAGGAGTAACAAACAGTGAAATGTAATGGGGAATTTAGCCCACAACCATCCCTTGTGTACGGGAACAATGTGATAACCACCCACAAGAACTCAAGGAAGACCCATCCTAAGAAAAGCGTAAAACTGTGGCATCACGACATTTGAAACTGTTACAAAGCTAAAACTAATACAATTCCATTAACTGTAGAGCACTGGTGCACTGTGCCCCACGCCGGTGAGCGATCTCTCACCCGAGTCGTGGTAGGGAACAGACACCCTTGTGTAAGGGAACCAAGAAGAGAACATGCCTAAAAGTAGTGATACAAATTGGGGAAACATGGCACAAGTAGTGACTGTAACAAAGTCGTTTTCTTGCTTAAAAGTAGCGCATCAGCAATAAGTCCACCAAAAGTAAACATTTGAAGCAGACTTCATTTTAACGTAAAAAAAAAATAGCAAGCACTGTAAAGTAACCATTATGCAACGTACAGTCTGATCTTCACTGTTGAAAAGAGCAGAGAATGCGCTTTCCGGCTCACAAACAGCACTGCAGCAATATGCCACTAAGTTAGTCCGATGATGAAGCGTATCCGTCGATAGGAGACCGAGATAACTGACCATGCTTGCATCAGATGGTCACCATAGTACCTCTACTGTGTGCAAATGTATTATCGAGGACAAGCACACACACAGCAACCATAAACAAATGTACTAGTAAAAGTGGGAGTCTACTGGAATCGTGCGCCACACTCGGTCTCAACTGACCTAAAATGACAAAGAAAATTACCTCCGACATGTTAGAAGTCGAGAAACGCACCAAAAAGAATCCCTCGTTGACGAATCTTCCTCTTGTTATGGTCATGCGAACACCGCGTTGTCCCTGGACTCCATCTGGTGTTAAAACTATACTCTAACCAACAAAAACAGCATGGTTGACAGAACGAAGCAGCGTGGTTGGCAACTCTGCAGCAAACAAACCGGAACCACCAAAGGGGAAATGAAATAGCGGCCGCCAACCACAAGATGGCGGCACGTTTTCAGACGAACTGCCGGATGGCTGACAGAACGTCTGTGCATACACGGCATGGAAGCTAGCAGCAGAACACAGGCAACTTGTCCCAGCGTCACAAAGATCCACGGAGGCATCAGGGGTGCAGGTAAGCCTGCGCGCGGGCTGGGGACTGCGCGCGGGCTGGGAACGGTGCACGCCTTCATTTTCAAATCACAAGAAGGCGGATGAACTGGCAAAAGTCGAGGGGGCTGCGAGACCAAAATAAATTAAAATTGACTTACTTGAATATGTAAAAAGGATGGCCGGGGAACGTCCTTTCACTAAACAGCCTCCATACAAGCTCGTATACATTAAGAGCTTCATTCTTAAATATGTACACAGCTGACCTTGTGCTAGCGAAAACCAGAGCAAGACCCCGTGTGGGGATCTCTATTCCAATGTAGACAGGAACCATTGTGTAAACGCCAAAGAGTGCCCAAAGACATTGAGCTGGCACCTCGCCTCTAGAGCAGACATCCAGAGGTTGACAAACCTGGGGCAGGTCCCTCGTTTCTTTAAACAGGTTGCTGCACAATAGCACGTAGTATCAAGTAGATGTACTGACTTTGGTTGAAATACTTGTCACTCACTTTGGTTAAAATTCCTGTCAGGCATCAAACAATGTCCAACTGTGCTACAACTGCACGCAGATCGTTGTGACACGATACAAGTGTCCCCAAAAGGGGCCTTTTAATTGAAGTCAGTATGGTCTTGAAGACACTGTAAATCGATGTGGCTGGAACACCAAATGGCTGTAGTGTAACTACTCCACCAACTCACTGTAATCCTTTAGAGTATGATGTGGCTGGAACACCAGATGTGGCTGTAGTTTAACTACTCCTCCAACTCACTGTAGTCCATTAGAGTATTTCCAGGCTGTATTGTCGGTTGGTGATGACACTGTTCGGTGGGGCTGTCCGTTGGTAAGGACACTGGTGGGGCTGGCGCTGGCTTGCCTGGAAATACATTGTTTGTTGATGTAGTTGCTTGTAGGGTCTCTTGGTTTCTCTTGTAGTTTCTTTGTAGTCCCTTGGTTTCTGTGCTGTACTAAGAGACTCTAGGGTCCAAGTCCGCTCGTCGCCAAAATATATTGTGTCCTGTAAAGGTAGACACCAGGAGCCAAGTAGAGTTTTCAAGTCTTCTTTATTATGTCTCAGTCCAGGTTACACGAATCTTAAGACCAGCCAGCTCTAGTGTGGTACCAGCCCCACCAGGAGCAGCCTGCCTAGCTGGTCAGCCCATCTCTAACTCACAACACACATTCCCTCAGACACCCAGGCATTCCACGCATCACAGGCACACCAACATTCCGTAACCAACTCACACTCTGGCTAAGCAGCTAGGAGCAGCAGGGCTGGAGTACATGCAAATACACATTAGTAGGGTATAACATAAAGGGTATTGATTTATTTTGATCCTATTGAAATCTTTGTTTCAGTCACACATCAGAATTAGAAAAAAAAAATCTTTTATGCTTTCCTAACTATTTATTTGTTTGGAAATATTTGTATAGTTCTTTTATGGATATTTACATTTTGTTTTGTTTTAGACAAAAACGAGACCCACAGCCTTTCCTTTCACACCAGCAACATTTTCAAATAGGACACTTTACAAAATTCTCACACTTTGCACAAGAGAAAGAAAAGTAAACACCAGTCTCCATCTTAGAAGAAAAAGCATCAATTTGTCAGAAGACTAGACTGATATTTGTCACCAATTGGAGGGACAGGGAGTAATAAAGGTCCAGCATACACACTCCAGTTACTATAAAAAATGCAGTACATACTGTTCCTGTTTAAACTCCAGATAAACACTACTAGTGTACTTAGGTGAAATACAAGTCAGTCAAAATATTCAAATTTGGTGGGTGAGGGTTCGTGCTCCGTAAATTAAATATTTTCACGACCTGTATTTCACCTATTTCTGCATTTTTTTACACTGATTTTTTATCTCCGTCTTTGAACGCACACCTTCAGAGATCCAGCATGGTGTTTTTTTAGAGTTTGCTGCACTAGCCCCGCACTTCTGCTACCAGCACCCATGATTCAGTGTGGGAAAGCCCATATCTCACCTCCTACATATTTGATGTCTGCTCAAGGGCATATTTTTTGATCAGTCATTCAACCAAACAAGGCTGCCCAAAGTGGAAGGCTTTGGGCAGCCTTGTCACAGATGGCTACCTGAATTCTGAAAACACATTGATAGAGGCAGGTAGAAGAACATTTCCTCTTTATAATTCAATTAATTTGTACAGTGGTTTGTTTTTCACATTACGATAACTCTTATGGCAATCCACAAATAATGGATTTGCTTCATATATCTTAGGGGTGTTCAAAATGTACATAGTTTCCTTTTACCTAATTAAACAAAATTCCAGACAAAATAACGGAAAATTAGGGAAATGCAAACCTAGCATTTAGTGCTATATTATACTTTGAAATGTGTCCTTGTGTCTATTTTGAACATGAAGATGTATTTTGCTCTAACAAATAGTGCAACACATATACAGGCTGCAATCAGAAGCCTCTTCTGTTCTGTTTGTTCACATTGTTCCTAGCTCCTGCGAAAAGATAGGGGGGCATATTAGCAAGACCGGTGATAAAATTATCGCCGTTTTAGCGGCAGGAAACTGCCGCTAAAACGGCGATAATGGGCTTGCTAATATGCGCTATGGAATTCCAATAGAAGCCCAGGTTAGATGTGCAGGACATCTAACCTGGGCTTCAGGTTAGATGTGCAGGACATCTAACCTGGGCTTCAGGTTAGATGTGCAGGACATCTAACCTGGGCTTCTATTGGAATTCTATAACGCATATTAGCAAGCCCATTATCGCCGGTCTTGCTAATATGCCCCAGGATTTTTACCCAAACGGACTTGAAATTAAGTGATGTGTCGTAATAGCCTAATTTCAGGATTTTGCGGTAATAAGAATAATGCAAAAAGGGGGAATTTACATAAGATTATGCTTTTGTAACAATAAATTCGTCCCGGCCTAATCATAATAATACATTATTAGTAGTATGCAAAAAATGAATGGGAAAAAGGTCTACGTGCAGCATGCACTTCAACATGGCTATCCAGTAGGGATGCAGAGTTCACATGCCCATTACTTCGGATTGTTTCTGCTCTCTTAGTTCAGTACACATATACAGAAGGCAAGTGCGAAGAATGGGCTTCTAACTCAAATTAAGCCTCCCTACATGTAGGTGGGCCTAAAGCTGAGGGCCTGATCTCTGTCCATTGGCTTTCCTATTCACTCACTGACAACAGACACACTGCTTGCCGAAGGAATGTGGCTGAACCACAGTTCTCCTTCCACATGCAGTGAGCATGTTAAATAAAAACACAGATTTACCTGAGGAGGTTGTGTCATCATACGTAAGGCAGCCTTGCTCTTATCTCTGATACTGGTAGAGCTGCAGAAGGACCAGAGGATTAGTAGCACAACTAGGGTGACTGGATGGGAGGAGTTTAAGATTAGCCTGTGAGTGTTTGCATACATGTGATGGTGAGAGTGTATATGCACATGTATGGGAGTGAGAATATGTTTTTTTTGTTTGGGGAAGTCAGGGGTACAGCCAGAAGTTTAGATATTTTTGGGGGCTTACCTTTTCCTAATAGATACCATCCTTAGAGGTTGTATGTTGCAACCACGTAGGCGTTAATCACGCCTGCCTTAATAACGCAGTCCGAACAACGACTGCATCTTTACAATACATTCCGTTACCACGCAAGCCGTTGCAACGACTTGCCTTAGGGAAAGCGCTGGAGTTGGAATAGTATAATTTACAATTCCAACTCCAGTCTGTTTAAAAGTAGGGGAAAGTGTTGGACTTAAAGTCCAACATCAATCCATGAACACTTTCCATAAGGCAAGTCATTGTATCGACTTGTGGGGTAAAGGAATGCGTTGTAAAGACGCAACCGTGGTTCGGACGGCGTTGTTACGGCACAGCGTGGTACGAGCTGCGGTATATAGGCTGTTTCCCATCCTTGGATTCTAGTGGACTTTCCTTGGGATATGTTGGATATTCCTAAGTATTAGCTCCTCATCAGTGACATATTTGTTGCCATTCTTGGCAACATGTTGATATCTCTAGCTAATAATGGCCCATCAGTAACATACGTTGGGCTTTTTTGGTGGTATGCCAGCTGTCCTTGACTTCTAATTGCCAGTGACATGTGTGTCACTTTTCTAGGAGACTAGCTGACTAAGCCTGCCTAATAATGCTCCATCAGTGACATGTTTTTGGGTACTCTTGGCAATATGCTAATAACTCCTGCCTAATACTGGTCCACCTGTGACATATTTGAGGGCATTCTTGGCAATACGAAAGCTACCACAGTCTAAAAATATCCCATTTGTGGACATTCATTGTGACATTTTCTTTCTGCACCAGCCTACTAATGACCCTTCAAATACATGTTTATGGGCACTTTGTATAACAGGCTGACCATTACTTTATAATACTTGCAAATAATGACATATTTGGGGGATTCTTACCATTATGCTAGCTACCCCATACTAATAATAGTCCAACAATTACATATTTGCATGCATTCTTGGTGAAATTCTGTCTATTCCAACATAATAATGTTCCATCAGTTACAAAATGGTGGTATTTGAATAGGCAAGCTAGCTATTCATGCATGATCAAGGCTCATTGATTGCATATCCATAGTCATTTCTGCTTACTTCCTGTCTATCTCTAATTAATAGTGGACCATCACTAAAATATGTGTGTGTATTCTTATGAACAGGCTGACTATTCCTGTATAACAATAGCTCAGCAGTGACATTTTTGTGGGCTTTTTGGTGACCATCAGGCTATAATGACATAATAGTGGCTCATAAGTGACATATATCAGTGTTCTTGGTGACATTCCACCTGCCCTTGAAGACAGTGGCCAACAGAGACTTGGTTGTGGACATTATTGCCTACACACTAGCTATCTCTGCATAATAGTGGCCCCCAATTACATATAGAGAGCATTATAGAAACCAGGTCCACCCCTCTGCAAACACCACATCACCACTGAAATGCCCAATGGATACAAGGTTAGACACGGGGACCGCACCAACAAACATGGAGGCGGCATTTCCATCATTCAGAGAGAAGCCATCCGCTGCACCACTACCGACGACAACGTCCCACCAATCATGGAGCACCTCAACTTCCAACTTAAAACTGACAGCAGAACGACCATTAGAGTCACCCTCGCATACAGACCCCCAGGCCCACGCCCGTCTTCTGCAACACTGTTCCCAAATTCATTGCCCCACTCGCCATCGACTCCAAACACTACTTCTTCCTTGGCGACGTTAACGTCCACCTCGACGACCCTGAATACACTAACAATGCCAACCTCCTGGAAAGCATGAGCAACATTGGCCTCACCCAACTGGTCACCGACCCCACACAGTGCAGGACACACTCTTGACCCAATCTTCAGAGACAGAGTCAAGTACAGCCATGTCACCTAACTCACCAGGACCGACCAAGCCATAGTTCACTTTACTATCACAGGAGCAGCTTGCACCACCATCTAGACCCCAACCTCCTCCCACCACAGCTGAAACAAAGTGCCAGAGACCCAATAGATGGACACCCTCAACACCACCCATCCTGACCCCACAACCACCCTTAAGCAAGCCGTCAAGAACCTCTAAACCTGGACCACATGCACCTACAGAGTTGCCTCTATCAAGCCCTCCAAGACCAGCAGATTCACCAAACAAGCCAACTGGTACACACCAGAACTCAGGACCATGAAATGCAACTTCAAACTCCTTGAGAGATGATGGCACACCAGCAAAGATCCAACAGACCGAGCCACCTTCAAATAAGCCCTCAACAAATACCACCAACACCTAAAAGAATCGAAAAAATGCGTCCTACCAGATTGCACTACACAAGGAACTCTTAAACATCGTCAGAGAGTTCTCCTGACCATCAGCCACTGAGAACACAATCCCCCCATGCCAGGAACTCTGGATTACTTCCACAATAAGATATCCACCATCTACAGTAACTTTGAACCCCAACCCACTGACCTCTACAGCCTCCTCATGCCAGCTGACGCCACCCACAACCCTCCACTAACCTCAAGGGAACAGCTTATCACACAGAACACCAAAGCCATCATGAACTCCATCGACTCTGGAGCACCCAGGGGCCCATGCTCCCACCACTTCTTCAACCTCAGAAGTAAGGAAATCAGTGGTGAACTCACTTCCATTCTCAACACATCCATCACCACTGCCACCTTCCCCAAGCAATGGAAACACGCAGAGGTCAGACCTCCTCCTCATGGAACCCTCCGTCAACTCCAGCAAACTCAAAAACTACTGCCCCATCTCTCTGCTCCCCTTCCCCACCAAAGTCCTTGAGAAGGCCATCAACAGACAACTCACCTAAAACCTGGAGACCAACACCCAGCTGGACACCTCCCACACTGGCTTCTGTGCCAACCACAGCACCGAGACTGCCCTGATCGCCACCACCGATTACATCATAACCTTCCTTTACTGGGGAGACACAGTGGCCCTGATCCTTCTTGACCATTCATCAGCATTCAACACCGTATCCTACCACATCCTTATCAAGAGGCTCCGCCACATCGGAATCCAAGGAGACACCCTCAAGTGGATCGCATCCCTCATAACCCAGAAAATCCACCTGCCACCCTTACGTCGGAACCCTAGAACATCATCTGCGGCGTCCCGCAATGTTCATCCTTCAACCCCATCCTGTTCAACACCTACATGATGCCCCTGGCCAACATCATCAGAACCCATGGCCTCAACATCATCTCCTACGCAGATGACACCCGGCTCATCATCTCACTCTTAGAAGACCCCTCCACCAGCAGGACCAACTTCCACGACTGAATAACGAGCGTTGCTGACTGGATGAAGATCAACTGCCTGAAGCTCAACACTGACAAGACCGAAGTGCTGATCTTTGGAAACAACATCCCCCCCCCCCACGGGACAACATTTGGTGGCCTCCTGAACTCGGACTAACACCCACACCAAAAGACCACGCCTGCAACCTTGGCATCATCCTAGACAGCAAACTCACCATGAAATGCCAGATCAGCACGGTTGCCTCTACCTGCTTCCACACCGTTTGCATGCTCCGAAAGATCTTCAGATGGATTCTCATCGACACAAGGAAAACCATCACCCAAGCCCTAGTCACCAGCTGACTCAACAATGGCAATGCGCTCTACTCAGGAATCATCCCCCAACTCCTGAAAAGACTCCAGACCATGCAGAACTCAGCCGCCAGACACATCCTCAACCTCCCCAAATGGATCCACAGCACCCCGCACCTCAGGAACCTTCACTGGTTCCCTGTCCAGAAGAGATGCCAATTAAAGCTGCTGATACATGCCTATAATGCTCTCCATGACCAAGGACCACCATACATCAACCACTGCCTGAACTACCGCCAACCCTCCAGACACCTGCACTCCACCTCCCTTGCCCTCGCTCACAATCCCCTCATGCGCCGAAGCTACAGCAGAGGACGCTCCTGCTCCTACCATGCCGCCAAGTCCTTTAACAACTTTCCCCCACCTCCAAACGGCGTCCTCTCTCACAAAATTGCAGAAAGGATCTCAAGACCTTGCTCTTCAACTGAATACAGCAGAATCATACCACCTGGATACCTTCACTGGTGATTAACCATGCTCTACAAATCCCGATTGATTGATTTCTATGGGAAATAATGGTGACATTCTTATTATCTCTGGCATTATATCAACGCATCCTTGCAATATTGTAGGCATTCTTTGCAAAATACTAACTATCCCTTGAAGGATAGTAGTCTATTCTAGCCATGTTGTAGTTATGGTTGTAAAAATTATGGCTATCCCTGGATTACCAATGTTCCTTATTTGATATATTGTGGCAAATATCCACATAATTATACATGGCATTAGCATGTTTCTGAGAAACTTTGAAATCTGATCATACCTTGTATGTTATAGTGATAAAAGGCAAGAAAGACAGAATCTTTCCACGTGACAGTAGTATATGTAAGTGCCTGGAGAAATTGGCAAGCTGATATTTGAGGACCAAATATACATGTACTAAGAATATAAACCTTGTATACTGTGTTATTTTCCAATAGAAATGACAATCGTCTGTGAATTAAGTTATCTATACAAAATGAATAGGGTGGGCTCAAGCCCAATAAACCTTTCATTGAAATATGTAGGTATTGGTGGAAGGAAGATGGCGGACTAGCGCAGGAAGGAAGATGGCAGACTAGCGCCGCCTCATCTCAGACGCACCACGAGCGGCTCCCGGCCAGTTTCCCCGCAGCAGCGCATATCGCAGTAAAAATGCTATTCAACCAAGCGGGAAGACTACCCATAGACCGCTGTACCTGTATGAAGGCTCAGTAAGCTTACTGTAGTCATAGCTGTACTCCGCTGCTCTGATTGATCCTGCCGACGCGGATGCTCGGGCCCGCGAGGAGCTTCCGACGGCTTTGGCTGTCTTCACGGCTGGTGTGTTGGCTGGCCGGCTCCTGCGGCTCGGGGCTTCATTGGACGTGCCTTTCCGGCCTTGCTTAGGAACACGCACCGGTGAGAGGGATGGCGCCACCTAAGACCTCGGCGAAGCCAGCCCGGGCTACGAGGGCCGCTGGCATGCAAGGAACTTCTCAGGGCGAAGAGGCTGCGGCAGCGGCGACTACTAAAAACGGGGCAAAAGGAGGTTTGTCACGGGTTGGCAAACCCGCACTTCGTTTGTTGCAAGCGGGGAAAGCTGCCGAACTGATCTCCCTGGGGGAGGTTGTGATTCAAACGGCTGATGCAATTGCAATTGATACGATGTTGTGTAGTGCTGGCAAGAATGTTGCACAGGAGGGGTTCCCTAACAACAGTTTTCCTCCGGAGGCGCTCTCAGTACAGGTTAGGGATACTTTGTTATCTTCTGCAGCGCTAGCAGAATCGGAGGCTGACGTTGCTGGCCCGGGGAATGTGTCTGCCTTGGATTGCACGGAGGCCCAAGTGTTGGGGGAGACTCCGGCTACTATAGACGAGCCAATATCGGAAGGGGTTGATGCGTTTGCAGGGGGTGACAATTTGGCAGATGCTAATGGCGAGAGCCCTATTTTCATTTCCCAGGACCCTAATACTTTTAGCCCAGAGGTGGTTTGGGACATATCCGATAACTCCGCCAGGGGCCAGGGGACTCCACCTACATATATGGATCAGGGCGCTAAACCAAAAAGGGGCAACCCACTTACGCCTGATACTACGATCATTGGGGGGAAAAATAGACGGGGTTTGCAACATACTCCTAACCCCTCTACTGGGAATAAAAATGAACCCAAGGCGGCCAAACCTCGCAAGAAGGGGACAGACTTACAGGGACACAGCTGGCATAACAGTTCTGGTGTATGTCGGAGAGCTGGCCTGGAGAGTAGCCCTCTTCGAAAATGGGTTCAAGCAAAGGGAGAGGTTAAGTCGCTGATCTCTCGGCTGTCTGGCTCCGGCTCCAGTTCGAAAAATGGGCAGTGTATGGAAAGCACTAGTGATCAGGAGATGCATTTAACAGGACAAGCTGCCAGCTCTGAGGTATCAACTATGTTGGATTATCCAGTTCAGAACTGTCCAGAGACTGAGTCCTTGCCAAATGGGGTATCGGCGCTGGAGCTAGGGGGCATGACAAGGGCAACCATGCTGGACACATCAGACAGGGCGGAAGTTCAGTCATCTGCTAAGGAGCCGTCACTTGCTGTAATATTGCAGGTATTACAAGAGCAAAGGCGAGAAGCACAAGACTATCATGCCTAGATTAGAGCTGATTACCTCAGTATTCAACAGTCACTGAATGAGGTGACGGGCACAGTGGCCGGAATAACAAGGGACATGGCCGAGTTACAAACGAGGGTTGCAGAGACAGAAGATACTATTACGACTACGGCTAAGACAGTACAGTCTCATGATGTACAGCTCCTGGCTTGTCAAGCTAAAATTGAAGATTTGGAAAACCGCCAACGCCTGAACAATCTAAGATTATTTGGGGTTCCGGAAGGCAAGGAGGGATCAGATCCTCGCTCCTATGTAGTCTCGCTTTTTCAAAAGGCCTTCCCGGACCTGTCAGATTGGGATTGAGATTGTCAAGTTCAGAGGGCACATAGGTTGCCCTTAACTTTGCATAGATCCAGTTCCCGATATCCCCGACCTATTCTGATTTTTTTGGGGAATTTTTTGTTAAGGCAGGAGATATCTTTAAAGGCTCGGCCTAGTTCTCCATTAGTTGTTGACTCTTTTTCCTTATTTTTTAGATCTGATTTAAGCCGTACTACAATGGAGAAACGGTGGAAAATAAGACAACTTATCGATCCTATCAAAGCAGAAGGTGCCCAAGTTTTTTTGCAGGAACCGGCTCGGTTGAAAGTCATCAAAGATGGGCACTCACAATTTTTTTTCACGGATGTAGAGGCTAAACAACCTTTGAACAAGTGGCAGATGGCAAGAGCATCTGGCAGGATTGATAGAACTGATGGGGTTTAGTATTCTTTAAAAAGGCAAAGGGGGCAGAGATATGTGTTTCATACCGGATTAGGGATAGTGTTTGGGAGTTTGTTAAGGGCCAATATGCCTTTTTTCCTCCGTGATTATTCTGTTCTGTTTTTTCTTATCTCCCTTTCTTTTTCTTCTTTCCTGATTCAGGAAGGTTTATGCTCTTGCCCTTTGCTATGTACTATTTAAGATTTTTTGTGGTTGGTGGGGGGCTGGCTGGGGCTGTCTTCATGGTGCGGTGAGATGTTAGCTGCCATATCCAGCGGCAGCTTTTTGGGGAGGGTGATTCCTTCTTTAGGACACTGGGAGGGGGGTGGGGGGTCATCCATGTGGGGTTTTGGGGCCGGGTGCACCCAAGGGTGTGGGGGTTATAAAAAAAAAGAAAAAGTCAAAAAGAATGCTTATGGTTTCTTGAGCTGGTGGGGAATGGTGAATTTTTACTTTCCTGATTTGAGGTTGGGCGTATATATCAAGGGATATGGCAATGATTAGGTGTTTGTCTTGGAATGTGTCAGGTTTAAACAGAGGATCTAAAAGACAATTAGTACGGGAGGAGCTTAGGGCATATAAACCTCATATAGTACTTCTCTCGGAGACGCATTTAGCATATAAGGATCGAGGCCTTCTCAATCAACTGGGTTTTCAAAACGTAATATGTACTTCACAGAATGTGTAGATAAGGGGCACTGCTATTTTGGTTTCTAAGACACTTGATTGTCAAGTCCATAAGGTATTAGCGGATCAAAGGGGGAGGTGGGCTTTGGCTCAAATTGAGATTAACAGTGTGAAATATGTGTTTTGTGCACTGTATGGCCCCAACGTTGATGATCCGGCCTTTTTTGACTACATTTGCTTAGAATTACTGGGATGGCAGGGGGAGCTAGTTGTAATGGGCGATTTCAACTGTGTCATTAATTATGTTATAGATTCTACTAGCCGGGCGCTCACTTCTAGGATGGCGAAGGTGAGAGCTTCCATTTTAGAATTAGGGCGTCTGCATTCGCTACAGGATGCGTGGCGCTCTCTATTTTCAACAATACCGGGCTATACATATTACTCCATACCACACCGGCAGTATTCTAGGATTGACATGGCATGGATCTCAGATAGCATTTTGCTGGGTTCGGACATGGAGGTGTGTCCTCGGATTACATCCAACCATAATCCCATATTACTATCTTTTCGGGTTAACCCTGGGCGTAAAACATCCCGGCCTTTTTCTTTTCCGCGCTATCTGATTACGGACTCTGAGTATCTGGTCTTCATTTCTAAAAAATTATCGGAATACTTGGAAGATAATCTAGGGTCTGCTTCCCCTTGTGTGGTATGGGATGCAATGAAGGCATATATTTGAGGAGTTACCCAGCAGTTTGTTTGGCAACAGAATAAAGAACGAGAGAAGTTAGCTAAGGAAGCCTATCAAAAGCTCATAGCTAGCGAACTCCAGCATGCTGAGGCTGTCTCTCAGGGGGCAGTAGATCAGGACTCTTTGTATGCCTCTTTAGTGGAGGACAGGGTGGCGATAAACAGGGTTTTAAAAGAGAAGGTAGCGGCTAGTTTTATTAAGCATAAGACACTACAATATGAGTATGGAGATCGAATAGGGAAAGTACTTGC
Source organism: Calotriton arnoldi (assembly GCA_963921515.1). Lineage (NCBI taxonomy): Eukaryota > Metazoa > Chordata > Amphibia > Caudata > Salamandridae > Calotriton > Calotriton arnoldi. Next base: position 100,467 of record CAWUFW010016937.1, on the reverse strand, counting down.
TCACCAGCTTATGGACAATTGCCTTAAGACGACGATCAAAGCCATTAAGGGCGAGGGGGCTATATTATATAGACGCCCCCAGGATATTGCTGATCAATTTTCTATTTTTTATCAGCAACTATACTCTCCAGATGCAGTTCAAGACCTGACAGATATGCAGAGTTATCTGGAAGGGAATAACCTCCCGGCTTTGAAGGATGAAGATTCTCTCTTATTAGAGCAGGAAATTACTCTGGAGGAAATTGAGGAAGCAATAGGGGGCCTCCCGCTGGGGAAGGCGACTGGGGAGGACGCTATTCCTGCTGAATTGTATAAGAGCTGTAAAAGTTTGCTGGCCCCAGTGCTAAGAGAGGTAATCAAGCAAATTGGGGTAACTGGCCGAGTTCCAAACTCATGGAATATTGCTAATATCATTTTTCTCTTAAAACAGGATAAGGCACCGGAGGAAAGGGCTCCCTATCGCCCAATCACTTTAATAAATGCAGGTGCTAAGGTTTTTGCTAAGATACTGGCCACCCGGTTAGCTCCTATGATGGCCGGCCTGGTTTCTCCCCAGCAGCATGGATTTATACAAGGGAGAGATACCACTGCCCATGTCAACACAGCAGTGGTGGCTTTTGATGCTGCGGGGAAGTTAAAAACTAACCTGGGCATGGTTTTATTAGATGCAGAAAAAGCATTTGACCGGGTGGCTTGGGAATATCTTTGGGCAACACTTACTGCATTTGGGGTTAGGGAGAAATTCCGGAAATGAGTCCAAGCTATGTATCACAGCCCTATGGCTAGATTACTTTATTCTAATATTCAAACAGCTCCTTTTCTTATTCGCTGTGGTACTAGACAGGGCTGTCCCCTCTCCCCCCTCCTTTTTGCTCTGTATATTGAGCCATTTATTAGGGCACTCTTGGCTAATGTCAAGATACGTCCGCTGAACATTGGGCAACGTTTGCTGAAACTCACCGCGTACGCAGATGATATCGCTATCTTTTCGGCTGAACCAATATCGGCAATAGAGGGTATCAATATGAAAGCTAAGAAGTTTGGTCTTTTTTCGGGCTATAAATTAAATATTAATAAAACGCAAGTGCTTCTTAACTTCCAGTCGGAACTCCCGGTGGAAGGGGCATGCCCGACTGCTATGTATTTAGGGGTTCGTATATCGCCTAAGGTCGAACTTATTCATGCATTAAATTATGATCCTCTGTTAGATGTTATTACTAACACTGGCAACTAACTAACTGTGGCACAAGCTTCCAATTAGTATTTTGGGTAGGTGTAACATCATTAAGATGAAGATACTACCTACATTTTTGTACTTATTTCGGTCGATCCCGTTGTGTATTCCTAATTTGTTTTATAGTAAGCTGGATGGGGTTTTGAGTAGCTTTATTTGGGGATATAAAAAATCAAGACGTGCTATTGGATTAATGAAGCTTCCGTATAACCAGGGGGGTCTAGAACTCCCTGACTTTAAATTGTATTTTTGGGCTGCATTTGTCGGTCGTCTGCGCAGTCTCTTGAACCCAGATAAAGCGGATTTTTGGCATTGGCTTGTTCTTGGCCCAGAGAGCCAGATGTTTTTATATCCAATTAATGACCCTAACTACTTTAAGCGGGTACGGTTCAAGACTATCAGAGACTGTGTTTATATATGGCAGGGCATTATGGCTAGATCTTCTTTATCTCTTATACATGATAAGCTCCCTCTTTGGGGTAACCCGATGTTGCCTGGGATATTTCAGGATTCTGCGGGCCGGCAATGGACAAAGTATGGCGTCCACTATCTGGGGCAGCTGTATGACTGTAATGGTTTTAGATCATTTGAGAATCTACAGCTTACTTTTGATATCCCTCAACGGATGTTTTTTAAATATCTTCAGGTCAGGGATTATTTTATTAGACACCTTGCTATCCGGAGTGTCACAGGTTCAGGGGTTTGGGAGTGCTTGTGTGCCCAGAACCGGCAGGCAGCAATTAGCTGGATGTATCGATCTCTCTGTCAGTTTAGACTGGATGGCTGTGAAAAATTAGCGTCAAGATGGAGCGAGACCTTAGGGATAAACATTACTAAAGGAGAGGTAAAGACTGCTTTTGATATCATAGCACGCTCTGTACATTCGGTCAACTTACGACTGCAACAATTTCGGACTAGCTGTGCACTTTATCACACCCCGGAGAGGATCGCTAGATGGTCTCAAGGTGGGGTCACGCGGGGGGCGTTTATGGAGGGGCGCGTTGTAACTGCTCCAAGTGTGGGCTACATGCAGCTGATATGATTCATATGTTTGTCACATGCCCAGATCTAGGTCTTTTTTGGCAGAAGATACTATTTGTTATTAAACTCCGACTTGGGGTTGAATATACATTCACGATAGTTGAGAAGATTTCCGGCTATAAAGAGGATAGTGGTGGGCATAAATCCATAATCGCAATTATGTTAGTTGCTGCCCGGCTGGCGATCGCCAGAGCCTGCATTTCACCCAAGCCTCCCTCAGTAACGGAGTGGTGGTTAATTGTTAGGGAAATTGGCGAAAGAGAGAAGGCTCTAGCTAAAGTAAGGGGTATCCGCACCCTACAAAAATTTGGTTCTATATGGGGCTGCTTAGATGATGCATAGGCCGATGGTCTTATGGGATTAGTATGTGTTTTTTTTGTTTTCTTTTCATTTCTAGATTTTCAGTTAATTTTTTGTATTTGTGTAAAGCACTCATTTCCAGACGTTAATTTGCATACCGTACTTGCATATTTTAACCTATACTTATACTGTACCGTTATCTTATTTCTTGCTACCACCGCTGTATTTTTTTCTATTTTGTATTATTGTGGATTAGAATTTTTTAATGTATTTCTTTTTGACAATAAACATTTTTTTTTTTTTTTAAATGGATAGGGTGTATTACATGGTGAAATGTCTGTTTTGAAGCGCTGCCGAGACAATATTTGTAATAAAATGACTGTATTTTCTACATATATTCAAAGCTGACATTTTTTGCATTAATTCATGATGAGTTTGGGAGGCTCCTAGCTGATTTTTAGCCGAGTGACTTATGGTTGCTTATCCCCAAAAATGAAATATAAGTTTGAAGAATTCATGGACTATACTGAGCCAACCCTAGCTAGATCCCTATATATTAAGTTCAGGGTGGGTAAGCTACCAATTGCGACCTTTACGAGCGCATGGTCGAGACCCCACCCAGCATGCAAGGTATGTCCGATGTGCAAACAGACTGACGGAACTGAGCAGCAATTCGTCTTTTTCTGTCCAGTCTGGGGACAGAATTTAGGCAGTTTGAGCTCACAAACAGAATATTTAAATCTGATACCAGCGCCAGCATTGTGTTTGCAGTTTTCACATTTGTGGAATCAACATGGCATTTAAGAATGAAAATAGTGAAAGTAGGTTTGCAAACTAGCTCGTCTGACCCATGCACATGATAGATGATTTAGTTAATGTTTGTAATGTTTTATATTTTGATTTTAATGTGTCATTTTAATATATTTAGACTGTATAATTTGTCTTGAATTTGCACTTGTCGATGGATGTCCTATATTCGAACTGAGAATAAACAAATTAATAAAAGATTTTAGTTTCTTGGCACCAGAGGGGCTGGCACTTGGTGCCATGGGTAGTATTCAATTAACTTGTATGGCTGCATGCTATCGTCTATATTGATATGACTTTTATGATAGTATTCCCACTTCAGTCTGAACCATAAGCATGTTTGAAAGGTCCAACCAGTCTAATGTCTCATCCTGTGATTATTATGTAATCGAACAACAGCATTGCTGCACGAGCCTGTAAAATTAGTCTAGCTTTTGCCCTTTATTGTGTGAGTTTTAATTTGTCAAACCTGCATTCAATTTAGAACATCAGTCATAATGTACAATTAGAACCGTATTGGAAGAGAAGGATCGAAAAATGAAATTAAGAAAGATGATATATACATTTTGAAAAATGAAAGGTCATGTGACCTTTCATATCAATATTTTCTTAAATGCTTGTAATACTTTCAAATCTTTAATCAACACTTGGGTGGGGCAATGCTTTGAGAAAGCCACTATTTTGCATCATGTTATCAATCTTTTGTTGGCTCAGTTAAATACCAAAATCCTTGGGAGGGTAAGACTAAACAGTATAGGTAAATGTCATTAATGTCTCCTGATGTGAAGAATCTACTGCAAGCTGCATCATTTGACCTGGTAGTATTTTTCAAAATGTTGTCCGAGGTGGGGCAGAACGACAAGAACCCCTGTTAATCATTAGGTCCAGTTGGGGGCAGGCAATTACGTGCCACCAATGTCTCAGGGGCTGCTGCCTACAACAGATTCAGCTTCTGCTGCCTGGCATTCAGAACTGTTCAATGACAAGAAATTACCAATGGCTGAGTTTGCTTCGTGCTTTTCACCCATCATGATTTTTTTGTATGCATCGGCTGCTCCTCATATTGAGGGTGTCCATAGAGATCTAACATATTTTTTATGTGACCAGGTTGTCCATTATTGCCATGGACAACCATTTGAACAATCAGTGTGACCGTGATAAAAGATGTTTATATTTGGTATCAATGTTCTGGTATGGTATGTAACCATAGAAACATTCTTTTTGTACAGGTGTACATTGTTCGAAGAAACAGGAAATTGTGTCTTTTATTCAGGAATTTAATGTTTTAATTGCAATGATTTTTGTTAATCAAGCAATAAAGAACCAATTCAATTCATTTGAATTCATTTGAACAATCATTATTTGCGGCAGGCCTGTCTGTTCTAGAAAGTGAACCGCCCACCATTGTGAGTGCTGGCAGGAGGAATCCTCTGCCTTGGGGTCTTCTCAAGCAACACAATCTACTGATGTTCTGCAAAGAGCTGTGAGAACAAACAAGAAAGGACACAAGCAGGACTTAACACTGGTTAGAGAACCTAGCGCACAATTTGTAGTTAATCCTTTTGTGTGGCCTATTAGAAATGCACGAGTAAGTTTTCTAGCTCACCACCTGGACAAAGCTCCGTCATCTCATCTTCGTATTCCCGTGGCACACATGCCAGAACAAATCTTTGATTGATTACTTCGAAGCATAAAAAATTGCGATACAGGTTAAGATTTGATGGATTTGTCACCGCGAAAAAGTTGATGTCTAGGTAATCTGTTCCTGAATCAGTTTAAGAGATCTTTTCCGTTTTATTCTTGACTTAGGTTCTGTTGTAATATTTGTCTGTTTAGTATTGAGGCTCCTTACAGATTAATGTAATTGAAAAAAACTATAAATGCAAATGCATGTCTTAAATGTCTTAGTGTCAATCAATCCTAGAACCGAGTAAGCCTATTTCTCTCACATGCCATGGAAATGATTGCTCTTTTGACAAATCAAAAAGCCACTGACCTTTTCAGCCCAATCTATCCTAGGGAGATTGCCAGCTACTGAAAATGCTTCTCATTTCCATCTTGGCAAGATTGTGAACTTTGCATATTCAGTCATTTTGGCTGCAACATTGTTTTGCGGGAAATGCAATTGGTTGTGTTTTATTATTCATTGTTTATAGTGGTAGGTGGTGTTACGCATTTTGTTAATATAAATGTTAGTTACTGAATAGATAAAACGCAACAAAAACTATTTTTTGTTAGTTGGTTTATCTATCTTGTGTTTACGTTAATAGTCTAGAACATGGGTACTCACAAACTTTCTCTCGGGGGCCAAATTTACAGTGTGGTTTGTGGCCGAGGGCCGCACCGGTGGGGGCGGGGTCAGTGGGGGAGGGGGGCGGGGCTAGAGCAAAAAAAACCTGTGACCATGAGGTTGAACACAGGCCCCTGCAGCGGACGCCTTCGTCCACTGAGCCACCAGACCCGGCATACACACATCTCTCTCTCTCTCTCTCTTTCTCTCTCTCTCTCTCTCTCTCTCTGTCTCTCTCTCTCTCTCTCTCTCTCTCTGTTTCTCTGTCTCCCTCCCTCTCTCGCTCTCTGTCTCCCTCCCTCTGTCTATCTCTCTCTCTCTCCCTCCCTCTATCTCCCTCTGTCTGTCTCCCTCTGTCTATCTCCCTCTGTCTGTCTCCCTCTGTCTGTCTCCCTCTCCCTCCCTCTGTCTCCCCCTGACTCCCTCCCTCTGTCTCCCTCTGCCTCCCTCTGCCTCCCTCTGTCTACCTCTCTCTGTCTCCCTCTCTCTCTGTCTCCCTCTCTCTGTCTCCCTCTCTCTCTGTCTCCCTCTCTCTCTGTCTCCCTCTCTCTGTCTCCCTCTCTCTCTGTCTCCCTCTCGCTCTGTCTCAGTCTGTCTGTCTCTCTCAGTCTGTCTCCCTCTGTCTGTCTCCCTCTGTCTGTCTCTGTCTCCCTCCCTCTGTCTCCCTCCCTCTATCTCCCTCTGTCTGTCTCCCTCTCTCTGTCTCCCTCTCTCTGTCTCCCTCTCTCTCTGTCTCCCTCTGTCTCCCTCTCTCTCTGTCTCCCTCCCTCTCCCTCCCTCTGTCCCCCTCTGTCTCCCTCCCTCTGTCTGTCTCCCTCTGTCTCCCTCTGTCTGTCTACCTCCCTCTGTCTGTCTCCCTCTGTCTCCCTCTGTCTGTCTACCTCCCTCTGTCTGTCTCCCTCTGTCTCCCTCTGTCTCCCTCTCTCTGTCTCCCTCTGTCTCCGTCCCTCTGTCTCCCTCCCTCTGTCTCCCTCTCTCTCTCTCTCCTTCGGTCTCCCTCTGTCTGTCTCCCTCCCTCTGTCTGTCTCCCTCTGTCTCACTCTGTCTCCCTCTCCCTCTCTCTGTCTCCCTCCCTCTGTCTCTGTCTCCCTCTCTCCATCTCCCTCCCTCTGTCTCCCTCCCTCTGTCTCCCTCTCTCTCTGTCTCTGTCTGTCTCCCTCTGTCTGTCTCCCTCTGTCTGTCTCTGTCTGTCTCCCTCCCTCTGTCTCCCTCCCTTTGTCTCCCTCCCTTTGTCTCCCTCCCTCTATCTCCCTCTGTCTGTCTCCCTCTGTCTGTCTCCCTCCCTCTGTCTCCCCCTGACTCCCTCCCTCTGTCTCCCTCTGCCTCCCTCTGTCTCCCTCTCTCTGTCTCCCTCTCTCTCTGTCTCCCTCTCTCTCTGTCTCCCTCTCTCTGTCTCCCTCTCTCTGTCTCCCTCTCTCTCTGTCTCCCTCTCTCTCTGTCTCAGTCTGTCTCTCTCAGTCTGTCTCCCTCCCTCTGTCTCCCTCCGTCTGTCTCCCTCTGTCTGTCTCCCTCTCTCTGTCTCCCTCTCTCTCTGTCTCCCTCTGTCTCCCTCTCTCTCTGTCTCCCTCTGTCACCCTCTGTCTTCCTCCCTCTGTCTCCCTCCCTCTGTCTCCCTCCCTCTGTCTCCCTCCCTCTGTCTCCCTCTCCCTCTCCCTCTCCGTCTCCCTCTCCATCTCCATTTCTCTGCCTCTCTGTCTCTCTCTGTCTCTATCTTTGTCTGTCTCTGTCTCTATCTCTGTATGTCTCAGCCGCTATCTGGCTCTGTCTCTATATGTCTCTATCTGTCTCTGCCTCTATCTGTCTCTGCCTCTATCTGTCTCTGTCTCTATCTGTCAGTCTGTCCCTGTCTCTGTCTGTCTCCGTCTATCTCTATCTGTCTCTGTCTGTTTCTGTCTCTGTCTGTCTCTGTGCCTTGGGCAGTGCACACGTACTGTGTCTACACGTCCCCGTCACCAGCCCAGAGACAGCCCCCCCCCACTCCCCCCTTTCCCTGGGTAATGTAAAAGCCAGCTTGTTTTCTCTCTGAATTTGCTGCTTCACAGGGTTTGTGTCCCACCACTGGGCCTGGGGTCACATCTGTCGCTGGCTTTAATTCTGACTCTCACCCCCGAGCTGTCAGATCAAAGCCCCCTTTGGCGCCCTCCGTCACCTCACCCGGCTCTCACACCCTGCTGTCCTCTGTCACCCTCTGACACCTCACCCCGCGGCGCGTGTCAGCCCAGGCTGAGACAGCTTCCAGGGCACACACACAGCCACACCCCGAGTACTCCACAGGTCTTTAAAAGACCATTTACTTGTTAATGAGGCTTTGTTGTATTTCACCTCTTTGTAGCACCCCTGCATCTCCACTGTGACTATCGCTGGAATAATAGCCCGGCCTCCATAGAGCAGAGTCTCTCGGAGTCCGCCCTGCTGCAACTGGCGGTGTTTGCTGACACTCTGCAAGGTCCGTGGGCCGCCAAGGAAGGCTTGCCGGGCCGCTGGCGGCCCGCGGGCCATACTATGAGTACCCGTGTTCTAGAACGACTGATAGTTACTAACCAAAATGCTCATGAAATACACTAAATAATGCATGATATGAAACGCAATATTGGAATATATTTGAGCTAAAAAGCAGTGTTAAGCGGCATAGTCTAGCCACCAAATATGGCGGTTGCAAGTTAATTGGCTCCGCACTGCAACCCTGTCAAAATCCTTAATCATCCAGTTCTTATAATAGCTCCTCGACATCCATCAGTAGCAGTGCACTTTGCAGTGCACTGCTTAGAAGCTGTGGGGCGACGCTCCTCTGCCATAGCGGAGGAGCCGCCCCTGGTGAAGCGGCCTCACGCTTGTCTCCCCTGCTCATCCGACATGGGGTGGGAAGACTGCAAGGGGTCGGCTCCTGTTACCATTGGGACCAGTGGCTTATGCACAGATGGAGGCCAAGATGGCACACGGACCAGCTGAGGGGGTGAACTAGGGGTCGGGATGGCTAGCCCCATTGCTTGTGAAGCTGGGGCGCTCCTCCGCTATGGTGGAGGAGCTTCGCCCCACTGCTTTTAAGCTTAAGCACTGCACTGCAAAGTAAGGGAAACATAAAATGATAATAACTTTGAGTGATTATCATTCTATGTTTCCTGCTGCTTTGCGGGAGGGTGGGCGGTTCTGCTCTGCTCTCGGAGCAGGGCAGGGGAGGAGTGGTTTGCCCACTCCTAGGTACGCAATGACTGTTTGGTCGGCCCTTTCGGGCCTCCCAAACCAGTCATGCACACTTTCCCCGTTCTCCATGGAGGCTGCATTACAGCCTGCGTGGAGAACAAGTCCAGGCCCCCATTCCCTGGTTGAGCGTCGAATCAGGATGCTCAAAACCAATCACAAAGCTGCATTGCAGCATTGTGATTGGTCAGGGGAGCCTCGTCTGTGCTTCCTGTGCCTCGGTGTGACGAGGAGAGCAGGAGCAGAGACGCGGCACCGCCACGTCAATGTAAGTGTTTCTTTTATTTATTTATTATCCGGTCCCCCACCCCCGCTAGTGACCCCTGCGCCTGCACCCGCCTCACCACCCACGAACCATGCCAGCCGCCACTGTTGTAAAGGGCCTCCCCCCTAGAGAGAGAAGCAAGACCTTAGGTTGGTCCTTCCTGGCTGACCCAACCGGACTAGAGGGAGTGGGGAGAGCTGCCTTGAGTGGCAGCTTGGAGGGTGGGTGGACTAAAGTGTGAGCTCTCCTTAATCCACAGAAAGCACAAACAGGCGAGGAGGGTACCACTGCCTTGCGGTCGAGATGCAGAGGGTGCATCAGTGGAGAATATAAAAAGAAGCATGTGGCCTTGCTCACATCCGGTGAGAGGCCCTGGGGAAGGTTGTACATTATCAGTTAACTGAAGTGCACCCGGCATGCCCTGTTGATGCCTAAAACATATGTAAGCTGTGGCGGTTGGGGACGCCATTCAGCCGAGATGTGAGAACACACTTTTTGCTGTGTGAAGCAAGTTCTTAATGATGAAGTGAGCAGAGCATTACAACTGTGTGGACTAGCAAGTGAAGTGGGTGCAAAGAGTGACCCTGATGGGGGACTGGAATACCTCCTCGCCTCCAGGCTAGAACGTGTGGCCTCAATGGTTGTCTGGCATGTGAATATGTCTGTGTGACCCACTCCCTGAGCTTGAGGCTTGTGCCACCCTCGTTAACTAATTGTTTTTGAGGGCTGGCAGGTCAGTGCTGTATACCTATTACTGGGCTGAATGCTTGTTGTCCCTTTGACATACCATGACCAAAGGCAAATTACCCTTACCTGGCAAACAACACACACCGGAGAAATTTGCACATACATGAGGCCCTGCTCAACATCAAAGCCATCATAGCCCAAAGATAGTGGTTAACCCATAGTTTGGTACTGAAAAAACAGGTGTGGTCAATCCTCGCTGCCATAAACCAGTCAGGGGGCATGTTGGAAGCCAAGATTGGGGCAGTCAGGGAATTTTCGACAAGCTTTAAACAGCATAATGACAGCTGATATCCAAGTGCCTGAGCTTGAAGGCACAGTGGCAAAGCTGCAGCAGGCTGAATCTAAGCTGTTGACAACTTCTAGAGAATTGGCATTGTATATGGAAGACATGAAGGGGAGGACAGCAAAGAATTACCTCTGTTTTGTGGGTTTCCCCCTCGGCAGTTAAGGGCCCTCCCTGAGAAATTCTTGGATCACTGGTTGAGAACCTTGCTGCCATCAGTAGCACTTTCCTAATGCTTTATCACTGAACAGGCACACTGAGCACTAATACACCGGCGGCTCCCAGGAGCCCCTGCCAGCCCTGTGATTGCCTGGCTACTAAACTACAACGTGACAGGAGTATGATTCTCCACTACACCCGCAATCAGGAATCTCACAAACTATTTGAAAAGTTTTATATAGCGTGAACATGACCCGTAAGGGTATGAGAGTGCTGTACAAAGAGGCAGATACGATAAGAAGGTAAAGGCATAAATATTACACATATAGGAAGTTAACATGCACAAATGCTAAAAAAGGGCAACCCACCTTGTGGTACATGTAAAGTAACAAAAACTGTATCACTGAATGAGACACCAATGTTGTCTGCAAGAAATAAAAGTTAGTTATGGTGGCTTCAGGTCTATTGTTGCAAGTGGTTATTCAGGAGTAACCATTTGACTTGTTTTTTGAATGAGGAGGGCGAAGGGTTAGATCTGATCTCGGGAGGAAGAGCGTTCCATATTCTTGATGCAAGACAGGAGAAGGCGCAGTTGTAAGTTCTTTTCTTTTTGAATTTGTGAGGTTTCAATAGGAACGTGTTAGAGCTTCTGTGGGCCCGATTCAAACCAGATAGTTCGAGTTTTTTTGCCATGTAAACGGGGTGTTATAATGGAGAGCTTTGTGTGTCAAGCAGGCTATCTAGAACAGAATCCTTGCTTCGCTCGATAGCCAATTTAGTTGAATTGGGTCTGGTGTGATGTGATCACACCAGTTTTATTGATCCCCTGATGAGTCTGGCAGCAGAATTCAGAGTGGCCTTTAAAGTTGCTAGTCTAGCTTTCGGTAACACTGCCAGGGTCACAATTCCATAATCTAAGCCCCAGATAACTAGGGATTAGACTGCTAACTGCATGCCCTCAGGTGGCAGGAATGGCTTGATTATCCTTAATGTTTTATTAAGGATAATCAAGGTGGTGGTGGTGATTGGCTCCCCTTGTTGTTGCCCTGATGTGGTCTTGCATATTCAGGTATTTGTCCAGAGTTTTGCCTACAGATCTTGTGGAGTCAACAACATGTGGAACGCAGTTGAGAGCTGTAAGTTGTTTCAGCCAGTCTTGGATGGGTGTAGAATGACTGTGGGGAGCAATCAGGAGGAATTCCGTCTTGAGTGTATTTAGCATAAGGTGATTATGGGTTAACCATTGTTGAGTTTTCAGAAGCTCACAGTTAAGAGTTTTGATATCATCCGGTTAAGCAATTTTCATGTACAATTGAGTGTCATCGGCGTACATGTGGTATTGAATGTTAGAGCAGTTCAGAATTTCGGAGAGGGGTTCCATGAACAAGTTGAAAAGTGTGGGAGAAAGTGTGGAACCTTGAGGCACTCCAATTGAAATCGGCGTACTGTTAGCAATGGAATGGTTAACTTTGATTCTTTGCATTCTCTTATGTAGGAACAAGGCAAACCAATTTAAGACAGGGCCCGATAACCCCATCCTTTATTCAAGATCAATCAGGTTTTCATGTTTGACAGTGTCAAACATCGAGGACAGATCAAGAAGAATAAGTAGGCAAGGTTCGTTCTGGTCAAGTAGTCTCAGGGCGTCATCAACAATGTCTGTTAGAGCCGTTTCAGTATTATGTCCCGCTGTGAAATCCAATTGGTATTGGTCAAGGAGCTGAAAATTCTCAATGTGGTTGCAGAGTTGTGTGTGTACGCATTTCTCAAGCAGTTTGGCTAAAGTCATGATATTAGAAATTGGACTGAAGTTGTTGGGATCATTTAAGCCTGCATTTGGATTTTTTGGGTTGGGGTGACTTGTCCTATTGTGAAGGAATCAGGAATCCTACCCTGCAAGAGAGATTCATGAATAATCATTGACCAGAGTGGGAGAATGGCAGATCTAAGCTCTTTGAAGAACTCAGTGGGCAGTGGATCGTTAAAATGATTAGAGGGTTTTAATGAAGTTATAGATTTCATTAGCTCGGTATCATCTGGTAGTAAAAAGGTGTTCCACGCTGCATTATTTTTTGGAGTGTAATCTATAGAACAGGAAGTAGGGGCACTCGCTGAGGTTAGCCATGACGATGGTGTGGGCTGGGTCTGATAATGCGGATTTGGTGATGCGAGTTGCAGTTCTAGTTCAATCTTTCTTGAAGTGTGCAGAGAAATCCTCACCACTAGGGAGTGAGATCTTGGGTGCAGAGTGTTGGTTGGTGTGTGGCTAGCTTGTTGTTTGATGGTTTCAAATAGTTTTTTGGGGTCTGTTTTTGGCATTGTCAAGCTGTGCCCTAATGTTATCAGCTTTCGCGCTACGTATATGTTTCTTCTTGTCATCTTCAACTGCTTGAGGTTTGTCATGGACGGAAGTTTCTCCATGATCTATCCTCAAGCCTTAGTTGGTGTTGTTCCTCATTAAGGGAGCAATTGAACCAGGGTTTGGACTGTTTGATCAGCATTCTTCTGAGTTGCTTTGGTGCAATTGTGTCAAATATATTTGTTATGGCTTGGATGTAATGATCAGTGAGATCATTCAGATTGGTCATGTTAAGGGGTGGAGGAAGTAGGGTATTACTAATGGAGGTTAGATCATTTAAATTGATGTCCATCAGATTTCGAGACCACTGTTTGGTCTTGTGTGGTTGACCTTGTCTAATCATTGCCCTTTCCAAGATGCGAAAAGAGATTAGGTAGTGATCCGACCAGTCACAAGGTGCTTTGTTTTCAAGTTGCATAATGCTATCTTTAGCTATGTTAAATCAAGGGTGGAGCCCATGTTGTGGGTAGGTCCATTGCAGGCCTGGATAAAGTTTAGGTCGGAGAGGACAGCCTTGAAGGTGCACAGTAAGGGGTCAGTTGTGTCGTTCCAGTGTAAGTTCAAATCCCCAAGGAAGCTATGGTTGGGGTGTAGGGGTATGATTTACTCAGATTATACAGTTTATAGCAGCAGCGGAAGTCATTTGTAGAGTCCAAGAGGAAACTTTGTATGCCCTCATTCTGATGAGCTACCTCGAGTGACACTTGTAAGCCCTGCTTTCAATTCCTTGTAGCGCACTAGGCGCAGGGAGCTGTCTGGCTCCTGTCACGGTCGGTAACCGTCTTAGGTTTTAATTCTGCTTATGTCTTCTTTTCTCCCTGTTATTTTGTCATTCTTATTTTAACTTTGCAGTTTCTTTCCCAGTATTGCCATCTGGGAGGGTAGACTGCCAGGTAGGAGCAGAGCTGCTGGGCTCCAGTGTGGTTTTATTTGGTCCTCCTCGATCTCGGCATCTGCCACGCTTTAGCCATGCCCTCTTGTAGGCAGACTACTTTAGCATGAGAGCTGCGCAGACGCACCGCCTATGCGTCAAAGGCAGGCCCGTCTGTGCCCATCCGCACCTGGATGGCGCCAGGGGCCAGGACCCCTGCCGGTTCAGAACCAGCCATTATGCGACACACTGTTAAGGAGATTCTCCAATTTGCCAGTAGTGAAATAGGTTGTGGTAAGTGTGGGTTTGTCTTCTCGAGTCCCACAATTGAGGGACTCAAGAGAAGTAAAGTTGGACATACCTCGAATGCAGGACGGTGCTACTTATTGAACTGCCACTCTCTACCGAAGCATAAGGCAGAGATATTTGACTTCCTGATAGACAACCAGCCGGATGCGCTTTTCTTTGCCAAAACCTGGCTAACAGTGCAGTCGGCTCATGACATCCTCGATGCTATCCCACAGGACTATGCAATCATGAGGCGGGACAGACTAACCCAAAGGGGAGGACGGATTGTGGTAATTTTCAAACAGCATATCCCATATACCTTCTTAGAAGTGGAGATTACAGGCTGCGAGGCAGCCTTCTTCTCTATCTCTAGCCAGTAATTGCACTTTAGCAGGATTTTGATTTATCACCCATCTGGCCTTGTCTCACAGTTCATAATGGCCTTAGCAGATATTCTACCCGCTTATGTACTTCATTGTTCTAATTTCCTTATCTTGGGTGACCTCAATTTGCACTTCGAGGAAGCCACATCTCACTCGGTAGTGTTCCTTATTGAAGACCTTGGGACACTGCAATTAACTCAATTGGTGCATGTTCCTACTCATAGACATGGCCATACTTTAGATAAATATATATTTGCCAATTCCGTCCATGTAAGCGTGGCTCTCCCCATGCCTGTGGCATGGTCAGACCTCTTTGTTCTTCCCTTCCAGTTCTCCATGTCTGCTCTGCTAACCACATCGCTAGGAGACCGGCGTTACAAAACCCGGAAATGGTCTAAGGTTACTCCTGCTGCTTTTACGGCAACTATTCTGAGAGACTTTTTTAATTTAGCCAACTCGCAGCTAGAATCATGGATTAGTGATGGATTGAACTATATATCACCGATAAAAAGTTGCACTGTCACCTGTTCCAAGCCTTCAGCGGAATGGTTTAGTGATGAACTATTGCTTATGAAGAAGTCCTGCAAACGCCTTGAACGTCTTTGGTGCAGGAACTACAGTGCACCATTTAAAGCTCTTTACCATAAGGCCCTGAAAGAATAACATGAACAGACCAGGTTAACGTGAAGCCAGTACTATACTCAAAAGATTGAGCATGCTCAGAATTCTTCACTGGAACTTTTTGTTATAGAGAAATCTTTATCCTCTTTGGATTGTGTTTCTCTCTCTACCACTCCCTCTGTAGATAACTGCAATCAAATTGCCCAGTTCTTCTCGGACAAAATCACAAATGTTTATGCTACCTTTGCGAAGGAAGTTATAGAGACCTCGGGTCCTGCAACATGGTCTTTACCATCTAACTTTGTAGGTAGTCTTCTCAGTAGAAATACCTTATCTTTAACAGAGCTATGCGCTCTTCTATCTAAAGTGAAATCTGGCTCACCGACGGTCCCAGCTTTGCCTGTGATGTTGGCGCGCTAGATGGAAGCCATTCTACCAGCACTATGTGAGCTGCTTAACCTGTCTTTAATGATATACCAGATACCCTCTAAGTGGAAACATGCCACTGCTGTGCCTCTTTTGAGGAAACTCGCACTGGATCCTCCCAAACCAGAACATTTTAGGTCTATCTCCCTATTTCTGTTTTTCCCTAAAGTTGCAGAAAAACATGTTAATCAGCAGTTGATGAGGTACATTGAGGACAAAAATCTCTTGCATGAGACCCAATCAGGGTTTTGACCTCAGTTCACCACTGAATCAATGCTGCTGCTCGCCTCCGAGTCTCTTAGACTCATTGCTGATGGGGGTAAGACAGCTGCACTGGTTATGCTGGACCTGAGCGCAGCCTTCGACACCGTATTCCATGACCTTCTTCTTAAATGGCTCTGGTTATACTGTGTCGGGGACCTTGCTCTGAGATGGTTGGCATGCTTTCTTCAGAACCTCACCTTTCAGGTGACCCAACAGCCGTGTTCTTCCGAGGTCTTATCGCTGGAGCAAGGGGTGCCTCAGAGCTCAGCCCTGAGCTCGACATCATTTAATCTGTATATGCGCCCCCTTGCTGATGTGATTGAGCATTATGGCATCAAAATCATGTCATACGCCGATGATACACAGCTAATCAACACCTTGACGCAGAATGAAGGAACTTCTGTGGCCAGATTTAGATCCTGTCTGCTTGGATTAGCAGAGTGGATGGACCACAGCTGTCTCAAGCTGAATGCTTTGTCCTGGTCGGGGGAAACAGCCATCGATCTGGTCCACTGCATGGTGGCCAGATACTCTAGAACCAATACCAACTCCAAAGCAGAAAGTTAATAACCTCGGTATCTGGTTCGACAATACTCTCTCATTTGACAGCCAGATAGCCAGTCTTGCCGGGGTCTGTTTTACCATTTAAAAATGCTACGCAAAATCTTGGGTCTCCTTCCAGATGCCGCCAGGAAGACAGTAGTCCAGGCCCTATCGATCTCTAGACTGGAATATTGTAATGTGCTATATCTTAGGGCTATCCAAAGCAGTTTAAGAATGCTTCAAAAGGTACAGAATACTGCAGCACGTGCACTGATGAACATTCCTGGATACTCTTCAATGGGCCCTGCTCTCGTTAAACTCCATTGGCTCCCAGTAGCGGCTCCTGGAGGGAGTGCTGCGGGGCGGTGGGGCGGGGTGGGGGAGGGGCAGGGTGGGGGGTAGTAAACTCCAGCTTACGGCCGAACTGAGTTAAGTACATAAATAAATAAATAAAACGAATTACATTGCGCGCCCTGCATCGCAATCGGCGATGCAGCGCGCGCAATGTAATTTGTTTTATTTATTTATTTATGTACTTAACTCAGTTTGGCCGTAAGCCGGAGTTTACTACCCCCCACCCCGCCCCACCGCCACGCAGCACTCCCTCCAGGAGTCGCTACTGTTGGCTTCCAATCAGAAAGAGAGTATCCTTCAAAGTTTTATATTTTTGTCATAAAATCTTGAATCTGAAAGGCCCTTGATGTTTTCATCCCTTGATCAAGCCCTATTGACCCAGCAGATGTCTTAGATCTGCAGAAGCAGCGCTCACTGTGATTCCAGGGCTAGAAAGAGCAGGTATGGGAGGATGTTTGTCAGCTTTTTGGCTGCCAAACTGTGGAACACCCTCCATGTTGATCTGAGACAGGTACACTCAGAACTGGTTTTTCAAAAGAGGTTGAAGACCTGGCTTTTTAGGCAATCTTAAATTAGGCCTCCGTTTCTGGGCTCTGGGCTAATGCGGTTCTGAAATCCTACTTCAGGGACAATCCACATGGAGTAACCAGGTGCTCTACAAATCTTTTTATTATTATTATTATTAATTATTCATTAGGAGGTATGGTGATGGGCCAAATAGAAGGTTGACCTCTGTCCAAACACTCTGCTGCAGCTTGATACACCTCTTCACCGCCTTCAGCATCTCAGGGGCTGCCCAGTGATCCAGCGTAAGCGGTATAAATATTTAAGCTTGACTTTCAATTCACTTCTTACTCATTTGTCCCTCTAACTGCACTGGGCCCCCTGCAGTTAGATGCAGGGACGGCTTCTCCATTAGGGCGGAGGAGCGTCGCCCCACTGCTTTCTCGCAGTGCGAGAAGCAGAAACATAAAATGGTATTTTAAATACCATTTTATGTTTCTACTTCTCGCCCTGCGAGAAAGCAGAAGGGTATGCCTGGTTGGGGGAGGGTGGGTGGGCGGTTCGGGGAGGAGTGGCTTGCCCAATGCTGTGGGCCCTAACTGTTTGGTTGGCCCTTTGGGGCCGTCCAAACCAGTCATGTGCACTCTGCCTTTTCTCTATGTAGGCTGCATGCAGCCTACATAGAGAAAATGGCCTCCCCATAGGTGCCCAGCTGGGCGCCGTCCCCACCAATCACAACGCTGCCATTGCAGCGTTGTGCTTGGCTTAGGGGAGGGGAGGGAGGCTGCCTGTGGCTGCTTCCTATTCAGGAGAGCAGCAGGAAAACGCGGGACCCGGCCAGGAGCTGAGGCGGCGCGGGACCCAGTAAGGTAAGTTCTTTTAAATTTTAATTAACGCCCATCCGCCTCCCCCCGCGAACCCATGCGAATCCCCAGCCGCAAGTCATGCCGGCCGCGATAGGTTAGACGGATCACAGCATCACCCTTACCACAGAGGTAAATGGTCCTCTGATGGGTCTTTCTCCGCCGATAGGAGGGGTGGGAATTAGGATGTCCAAAACCACAACGTCAGCCACTCAATGAAGACTATTATTTGGTGACTAACTCACAAGTTTGAAATAAGGTTCAAATACACTATAGTATCACTATAGGGAGACCCAATCTCCTAAAGAAGCGGGGCTTGATATTCCAAACATATTCGCTGATTCTCCTTACAATACATTTAGATCAAAAGAGTAACTTTAGCTCAATTTCAAATAAAGAACATCAGGACACAATAATAGACTCAGGCAATTTAGATAATTAGTTATTGTATTAATGTTCCAAAATCGATATAGATAAGAAATTTCTTAAGCATCTAAGTCAAGAATATTAAAGCAAGTAGTGCAAGACTACGTATTTAGTCAAAAGTTCAAATCCTAAAGGATGGTTTGAAACAAATATCAGCTACAAATTACATATTCCTACCACCATTACCGACAGAAGGATAGTTAGTCCTTTTTAACAACATCTAAAGATTTAAAGCAAAGGGGTAAAAAGAAAGTGCTTAAAGTCCTCTAAGGGAGAGTACATGAGCAAATAGGGGAAATAAAGTAAAATCAATTTGTTCGGCAAAGAAGGAATCCAGCTGAACTGCATAAAGGCATCAGCATCAGCAAAAAGACAGTCCAAGATAGGGAAAACTAATGGCGTTGCGTTGAAGAATAAAATCAAAGCATGATGAGCTGTGCCCCATAGAAAAATTGTGATGTGAGCATTCTCATATTGCGAGGAAAATAAAAATAATGATGTTGCCTCTCCTTTGGGGTTTCTTCTTATATAGTCCGTATGACACCTTAATTACGTGGTGTCACTCCACTAATCAGTCCATTCTATGATTAGTTTACGTATGTAGTCACCAAATACAATTAAGTTACTCCTGCATTCTTTCCCAAGCACTTCATGTGAACGACCTGGCTTTCCGGGCCTCACAGGTTTGTCAGCGGTAAGAAGTATACAATATAACAGACTATGGCATCGGGTGAGAGTTCCCACTGAGCCATTTCACAGTGAACTTCGAAAAGAATATCCTTTGTATTTATGCTGAAACATGCACAAAACAAATAAAGCAACATTGCAGAAATACCAATCATTGTGCTTGCCAAGGGAAAAATGCATCTTGAGAAAGAACACGTTTTAAGCCTAAAATGCATACATCAGCTTTAAATGAATTAAACTTAATTGGAATCAAATATAATGCATCAAATCGTCATTTCAAAATAAGAAGAAAATATTAATCGTTTCACCTATGTATTATTACACGAAATGGATTAACGTTAGCTATGGCCGTTTACTAAGATTTTCAATATCAATACATGTAAATTATTCTTAAAAACCATTATTCTAAAATCGTTTCCACATTTTTATAATGATTAGGGTCTCTACTATCACATCTGTCATTTTCAATTTCCTAACTAATTTTATCGCACCACAATCTACTTATAATGCATTTCCAATGAAAGGCATTAGAACTGTTAGGCCTCATCATTAGATTCAATAGTTTTCGTCCCTACGTGAATAGTAAAGCATCATTTAATGAGTAATCTTATTATTAAAATCAATTAATAAGAGTTATAACTATTTAGCAATGTATTTTCTCCTTTTCTAACTCTTTCAAGCAGGCTTTTTTGGTGCTGTTACTTCACTGGTCTCTATTACTGTATCATTTTGTTCATCTTGTACAATGTGCACATTCAGGCTTTTGTGTCTAAATCAGAGAAAAGTGTTATGTAAAGAAATTTTTAAATCTTAATGCAATCACCAGGATGCCTCGGAAGCATACTTGAAACAGGAACTGCTCCTGCACAGAAATATGATCAGCAGAGCGGGGTGGAGGACAAAAGAATTATGGTAGAGGGAGCGGTGGGAGACTCTGAAACACTAAGTTGCCCTTATCATTAAAAATAAATGTCCCTGACTACATCTGGAGCCCGTTGGTGGGCTACCTTTCGGAGGGGTTGCCTCTATTCGCATGCAGTCCTAGATTGCGGGCTCTACATCTTTTTCAGATCTAATGGGCTTGGCACCGGCCTGCGCCAACCCCGGTCCCTCCCTGGATCATTAACATGATACACCACGGAAATGTGTTTATATGTGTTTATGATGTTGTTTCTCTTTATTTGTCTTTGTCTTCTTCAAAGTTATGTTCTCTTTGTTGGCTCTCGAGCAGACTGCGGATGCAACCCAGCACTTTTAAGCGGGATCTTGAGGCGCCACACGGTTGGGCTCATACCTGGGAATTGTTTTAAAAGTGAGATTTGCCAAATCCTTGTGGAAAAGCTGTGTTTTACTTTCAGATATCTGTAACTCTTGGCATATGAACTGTGCTCAGTTGAGACACAAATGTTGGAAATCTTTGTAAAAACCAATAAAAAGATTTTGACAAAAAAAAAATGTCCCCCTTTGCCTTGCCTACAGTGAACCACTTCTTTTATTCCCCCTCCTCCTTTGTTGACAAATGGACCTTTTTTTTTTTTTTTAAATATCTATATTGGTATTTATTATATATTTTCTTATTTCTTGCAAGATTGTACAGTACAACACCATTTGACACTGAGTTAAGTTCTACATGTACATGGAAAAGAAAGTTTCTGCCTGTGTCTGCAGCGTAATGTATCAACAATTATAATGATTCTTGATCTATATTCGTATATTTACAAGAGGAACACAGCATTCGATCCGCAAACTCAATGCCAGCAAGTTACAGTACCATGCAGTGCGGATCTAAGATAAGTTGCCAGGATCAACCAATAAAAGATTCTTTCTCTTTTTTCATAACAAAATTGAACATTATAACAGAAGGAGAAATTTAAAATTAAGCCATCATCGAGTACAAATGTGTATAGATAACTGTGTATGACTGGTTGGAGCATAAGTGTGTTCTCCTGAGTTACCGTCTTCTTGCGTCTTGTTTAGGTCAGGGTGGAGTCCGTATACTCAGCATGGGACCTCACCCATGCTGGCTACTAGGATACATGCAGATAGCCTCCCCGCAGCTCCCCGCCCGGCGCCCAGGTCTCAACTGGCCGGTATTTGCGCAAGCATAGGTACCGCAGGGTCCATTCCCACGAGGCCAGAGCTACCTCTACGGCACTGCACCTAGGTACTATCGCCTTCCTCTACGTCCCCGCGCTGCAATGCAGTGAGCATAGTGTCCCAGTATTGTGCTATAGGATACTTGCGGAGCCCTGCCGTTCCCTCCCTGTGTAGCGCTGTGCTCTCCGCCTGCGCCCATATTGTAAAGGAGCGCTTCCAGGTGACTACCTCTGGGGGGTCAGGACACTTCCACCTTTTGGTAATCAGGCGTTTTGCAGTGATGAGCCCTAGGTCCCGGAACCTCGAGGTGACCC
Organism: Calotriton arnoldi; assembly: GCA_963921515.1. Taxonomy (NCBI): domain Eukaryota; kingdom Metazoa; phylum Chordata; class Amphibia; order Caudata; family Salamandridae; genus Calotriton; species Calotriton arnoldi. The sequence continues at coordinate 79,143 of CAWUFW010016937.1, read as the reverse complement.
TGTTGTTTTTGGATCTCGCGTAAAGTCCCAGTATGTAAGCCTCCCATGTGTGTGGCACCAACCGTTCCGTGCAGCTGTCAAGGATCGCGGCCACCCCCAGCCAATAAGGCTGTAGGAGGATGCAAAACCAAAGCATATGCAGCAGATCCGCGCCCGGGTGTCGGCATCGCGGACACGTAGACGTGTCGATATTGAAGTATTTATTAATTTTGTCTGGTGATAGATATGCTCTGTGAATGATATATGTGTGTATCAGCTTGAATCTGGAATTCCGCGGCACCCGCTCTGAGCCTGCCAGAATAGTCTCCCATTCTTTATCAGTCCAGGGTCGACCTCTGTCAGTCTCTCAGCAAGTCCGGAGCCGCTACATCGGTAATAAGGTATGGGTGAGTAGCGCCTCCACTAGCCAATGTACCACGTGAGATCCTGCCCCCATGACGTGTAAGTATTGCACTAGCAAATGCGACGGTGGCTCAACCGTCAGGTCCCCCCATACCTCCGACAGCGTCCCCAAGATAGAGGCGTGCAGAAGGAACTGGCCGACCGGTAAGTCCGTGTCTTCCGCCAAGGCTGCAAATGTCAACAGCGAGCCATCCCTGTACAAATCTCCTAATGTATCTAGATCCATTGCATGCCAGGTCGTCAGCGCCACTTCCGAAGTACCCAATCCTCCTCTCGGAGTTCCAAGCAGCGGTAGGCTGGGGGCATATGGAAGCGTTGCGCGTGTGAGGTATAAGCTCCTCCTGAAACACCTATGCGCCAGTCCCAGGTATAGTTGCGACGGCCTCGGGGGTCTGGCAGCTGGGTGGAACAGGTGATATATTTGGGAGTGAGACCAGGGACGCTGCGCAGCCGCTGTATCCTCCAGTTGCCTACCCGCCAGCCATTTTGTCACCCATTGGAGCTGCGCCGCCATATAGTATAACTCCATATTTGGGACTGCTAGACAACCCCGACTGACGGGAGCATACATCTTCCACAAGGCTACTTGCGGTCTGCCCGTATTCCATATCAGGTCACGGAACAGACGCTCTAGTGCTCGGAAAGTTTTAGATGGGACATAAAGCGGGAGGTTCGAGAAATAGTAGAGCAGTCTGGGGAGAACAATCATTTTCAACAAGGTAATACGGCTCATGACATTGAGTGGGAGGGACTTCCAAAATTGCATCTGCGCCTTGATGGCCGTTATCGCTCTGGTCAGATTGCCATCCATTAAGTCATCAGGTTCACGGTATATAAAGATTCCGAGATACCGAAAAGTAGTGGGGTACCACGGGAGCAGCGAACCGTTAAGGAACACGTTCTCCTCTGCTGTGTCCGCACTAAACGGATAGACCCCAGACTTGGCCCAATTGACCCGGAGCCCTGACATTTCCTCAAAGATCCTAAGCGTGTCTGCTATCGTCTCCGAAATGGCCGTTACATCTCGAAGGTATAGTAGTAGGTCATCCGCATACAGAGAAACGGCGTGTAACCCGTCTCCCAACGGTATACCCCACGCCTCGCCATCCCTCCGAAGCATTGCCGCTAATGGTTCCATAGCTAGGGAAAACAGCAGCGGGGACAAAGGGCAGCCCTGTCGCGTTCCCCACCTCACTCTGATAGAGTCTGAGATGAGCCGGCCGGTACGGACCCGGACCGTGGGTCGCTGGTATAGTAGCTGCACCATGCCGAAATATTGGTCGCCTAGTTCGTATTTGGCTAAGACCGCTGCCAGATACGGCCATTCCAGAGAATCAAAGGCCTTCTCTAGGTCTAAGACCAAACAGCCTGATCGGGGCCAGCTATACGTTGCGTATCTTTGCACCCTGAAGAGTCTGCGGATGTTAAGGGAGGTACTCCTAGCGGGTACAAAACCATTCTGGTCTGGATGTACCAGATCTTTCTCTAATGGCGAAAGGCGTCTAGCTAATAGCGATGCAAAAATCTTGTAGTCCGTGCTCAAGAGGGCCAGAGGGCGGTATGATCCTAAGGATTCCGGATTCTTGTGTGGTTTAAGCAGGGACACCAGTAAGGCTTCATTTTGGGTAACAGTCAGGGCGGACTCCTCTAGCGCAGTTTCAAATAGCTTCAATCAATCAAGCATTTGTATAGCGCGCTACTCACCCGGAGGGTCTCAAGGCGCTTGGGGGGGGGGGGTCCGCTACTGTTCGAACAGCCAGGTCTTGAGTTGCTTCCTGAAGGAGAGGTGGTCTTGGGTAAGGCGGAGGTGGATGGGTAGGGAGTTCCACGTCTTGGCAGCCAGGTAGGAGAAGGATCTTCCTCCCGTTGTGGCTCTTCGGATGCGGGGGACGGCGGCGAGGGCGTGGTTGGTCGATCGTAGCTGGCGGGTGGGAGTGTAGAAGGTCAGACGGTCGTTGAGGTATCTGGGGCCTTGGTTGTGGAGAGCTTTGTGTGCGTGGGTGAGGAGTCGGAACGTGATTCTCTTGCTGACGGGGAGCCAGTGCAGGTCTCTCAGGTGTCCGGCGATGTGGCTGTGTCGGGGGATGTCCAGGATGAGTCGAGCTGAGGCGTTCTGGATGCGTTGGAGTCTTTTTTGAAGTTTGGCTGTGGTTCCGGCGTAGAGGAGTTGCCGTAGTCCAGTCGGCTGGTGACGAGGGCCTGGGTGACCGTCTTCCTGGTTTCGGTGGGGATCCACCGGAAGATCTTGCGCAGCATGCGTAGGATGTTGAAGCAAGACGAGGAGACGGCGTTGACTTGTCGGGTCATTGAGAGGGAGGAGTCCAGGATGAAGCCCAGGTTGCGTGCGTGGTCCGTTGGTTTGGGTGCGTTGCCCAGGGCAGGGGGCCACCAGGAGTCGTCCCAGGCGGAGGGTGATGATCCTAGGATGAGGACTTCCGTCTTATCTGAGTTCAGTTTCAGGCGGCTGTTCCTCATCCACTCGGCTACGTCCTTCATCCCTTCATGTAGGTTGGTTCTGGCGGTTGTGGGGTCGTTGGTGAGGGAGAGGATCAGCTGGGTGTCGTCGGCGTAGGAGATGATGTTGAGGTTGTGTTGGCGTGCGATGGCTGGGAGGGGGCTCATGTAGACGTTGAAGAGGGTGGGGCTGAGTGATGATCCTTGTGGTACGCCGCAGATGACTTCGGTGGCCTCGGAACTGAACGGGGGGAGGCGGGCTCTCTGGGTTCTTCCGGCGAGGAAGGAGATGATCCACTCCAGTGCCTTCTCTTGGATTCCGACGTTGTTCAGGCGTTGCACTAGGGTGCGGTGGCAGACTGTGTCGAACGCTGCGGAGAGGTCCAGGAGGATGAGGGCCGCTGTTTCCCCGTTGTCGAGCAGGGCTCGGATGTCGTCGGTGGCTGCGATGAGGGCGGTCTCGGTGCTGTGGTTGGCCCGGAAGCCGGACTGCGAGTGGTCGAGGATCCATTCGTCTCGAGGAAGGCGGCCAGTTGTCTGTTGACGGTCTTCTCGATGACTTTGGCAGGAAAAGGAAGGAGCGAGATGGGGCGGTAGTTTTTGAGGTCGGTGGGATCCGCTGACGGTTTATTCAGTAGGGCGCTGAGTTCGGCGTGCTTCCAGCTCTCTGGGAAGGTGGCGGTGTCGAGGGAGGTGTTGATGATGTCCCGGAGGTGGGGTGCGATGACGGCGTCGGCCTTGTTGAAGACGTGGTGAGGGCAGGGGTCGGTTGGTGATCCGGAGTGGATGGAGTTCATCGTGCGGATAGTGTCTTCGGTGTTGATCGGGGTCCAGGCTCGGACGGTGGAGGTGGGGGACGTTGGAACGGTCGTAGGGTACGTCGGCTGTGTGCTGAAACTGTTGTGTATGTCTGCGATCTTGCTGTGGAAGAACGAGGCGAGCGAGTTGCAGAGGTCTTGCGAGGGAGTGATGTCGTTGTTTCCGGCGCTGGGGTTCGAGAGTTCTTTGACGATGATGAAGAGTTCCTTGCTGTTGTGGGCGTTGTTGTCCAGTCGTTCCTTGAATGCAGTTTTCTTGGTGGTGTGGATCAGCTGGTGGTGTTTTCGGGTGGCGTGCTTGAGGGTGGTCATGTTGTCTGCAGTCGGGTCTCTGCGCCATGCTTTCTCGAGGGCCCGGCAGTTCTTCTTGGATTTCTTGAGTTCGTCGGTGAACCAGGATGCTTTCTTGTTGCCGGGTCTGACTGGGGGGGTCTTCAATGGGGCGAGGTCGTCTGCGCTTCAGAAGTTGTGGTGTTAATATATGCGAGGAGGCCTTATAGAATTCGGTCGGCAGGCCATCAGGCACAGGTGATTTGCTGTTAGCCAGTGAGAATATACACTCTCTTATTTCCTTGGAGAGTATAGGGGCGTTCAATTCTTCTCTTTGGGCTTGCGTGGGCAAGTCAAGCCCATCCAGAAAGAGCTGCATCTCGAGGGCCGTGGCCTGAGTGCGCGACCTATATAAGTCCCGGTAGTGTGCTTCAAATTCCCCGTGAATTTCACGCTGCGTGTATGCTACACCCCCGTCCGCCTTCCTCACTGAGGCTATAGGCGCCGACGACTCATCCTGATGGATGAGCCACGTGAGCAGCTTTCCAGCTTTGTCCCCCATGCGGTGTGTTCTTGCCGAGTGCGCAGTGTAATTTAGACAGCGCAGTCGTTCCAGTAGACGCGCATGCTCCGCCCTGCTTTCGTCAAGCTGCTGCTGGGATCCCTCGGCAGTTGCCTGCTCTCGGGTCTCCAGTTTCCTCTCTAATGCGGTGAGTTCTTTCTCCAACTGCGCTCGCATGCCTGTCTGCACCCCCAAGCAATGCCCCCTGACCACCACCTTGAGCGCATCCCATTCTATCAGCGGCGATGAGGCGGTACCTTCATTTTCTTCGAAATACTGCGCTACTGCTGTTGCCAGCGATTCTCGAAAGGGCGCATCAAGCAAAACATCCGGTTGGAGTCGCCACGCAGGTATCGGCGGCGCCCCGGCTTCCCATTGTACATCTATAACGTGTGGGTTGTGGTCTGAATGTGTGCGCCCCATGTATACGGACTCTTGGATGTATGGCAAGATGTCATTAGACACCATAATGCGGTCTAAGCGCACATGGAGCTTGTGAGCGCCTGAATAATAGGAATAGACTCTGTCCTGAGGGTTCCTGTGCCTCCAAGCATCAGAGAGGCGCCATTGTGCTGCCCATCCGGCCAGAGTCTTTGCAGCAGTGTGTGTAGCAGTGCCAGGCAGGGGGGGAAGGAGCAGTCCAGTGAGACGTCCAGCGCGCAGTTATAGTCCCCTCCCAGTACCATAGGCGTCTCGTGCCATGTAGCCAGCTTCTGTGAGATCAACTCTAAGAAAGCCGCCTACTCAGTGTTGGGTGCATAAAGTGACGCTAAGACTATCAGCCTACCGTCCAACATGTCCTTGACCAGGACATATCTGCCCTCCGTGTCAATCACAAAGTCTATCATTTGAAAGGGAGTACCAGGTCTCACCCACACCAACACCCCAAGGGCCGAGTACCCCATGGCATAAAATTGCCCCCTCCAGCGCCTATGCAGATGAGTAACCTCTGCCGTGGATAAATGTGTCTCCTGGAGGAGCGCTATCTTCACCTGGTGTTGCTTCAAATAGGAGTAGATTAAATAACGGCCCGCTGGGCTATGCATTCCCCTTACATTCCATGTTCCTATACGAATGGACGCCATGATATACGAGATTGGAGCATACGGCTAGGCCGGGTCCGCGGGCATGCAGGTGAGCTAAGCATTTGAGACGGTACAGGATGTGTCTCCTGGTGCACACCAGTAGCATGTGGAGTATACCCATGTGTGTGAGTGATGGCAAAACAAACAACCAAACAATAGATAAAAAGAAATACCATAAGAGCGGAAATGCAACAGGCAATCGCCCAAACTGTAGAAAAACAATTATATGCTGCTAATGTCGGGGGAAGGCTATAGCGCTCGGCAATATAGAATCCGATCAGTATAGACAAAGTGCCGCTTATGGCACGTTCCTATCTCGGCTATCCCCGAATAAGCTGCGGAGAGAGGCCGCTGCCTAACTATTGCAAGTGATGTTCCCAGAAATGGGGGAGGCAGTAGGGCGGTCTGTGTCTTCGTGACAGGACCCGGTTTACCCAAAGGCCTCAACAGCTCACAGGGCCTATATTTCCATGACTTACATTACAGTGACTAGCAGTATGACCTTTGTTGGCATCACCCAGACACATTACATAGTCTCTTTATACTTGCGTGTCCATGAGAGTCATCACCATCCCAATGGATGGAGTCGCCGCAGGGACCACGATCAGGGTGCAAGACATCATACAATATCGTTCGAGGTTTGCGGGGTAACGTGGGGCTGATCGCAGGAGCTCTGAGATATTGGCATTGCGTCCGAAAGATCGTCCTCGCTATGCGATCCCTGCTGCTCAGAACCTGATCCGTTGCCCCCGGTCAAGGTCCCGCTGATATTCACCACAGCCTGCACAGCATCTTGTTGGCTGCTCAGCATCTGCTCTGACGTCAGGCCAGACAGCTGGAGGGCCCGGGAGTGTGTTCGTCTGTGTCGGCGACGACGGCGTGGCATGGAGTTTGTCGGGATCTTCTCCCCTCGTCCAGTGGTCAGAGCTGCGCCCATCGTTGGGACATAGGTATCCAGCCAGTGCTCTGCATCTTCCGGTGTAGAGAAGAATTGCGTTTTTCCGTTAGCAACAATTCTCAGGTTCGCTGGGAATAGTAGCGAATACTTGAGGTCATGCTGACGTAGTCGTCTTTTTGTCGCTAAGAAAGAGTGTCTCTGCCTCTGCACCTGAAACGTGTAGTCCGGGAAGAACATGACCCTTTAGTTATCTAACTGTATCTCCTGGAGTTTACGGGTTTCTTGAAGGACTGCATCTCTGTCCCTGTAGTTCAGCAACCGAATTAAAAACGGTCTGGGGTTGGAGCCCGGTGGAGGGGGTCTAGCGGGAACTCTGTGTGCTCTCTCCACAGCAAAGTGGGGGGAGAGGGCCTCTCCCGGTAGCAAGGAGCGGAGCCAGGTTTCAACGTAAGTCACCGCATCTCTCCCTTCCTTTCCCTCTGGTAGGCCTACGACGCGCACGTTATTGCGCCGTGCCCTACCTTCCGCGTCCTCAGCTCTTTCTTCCAGAAACTCCACCCTATTTAAGAGGTCGTTGATAGTTTTTTCTGATGCGGAGACTCGGGGAGAGACGTCAGCTACAGTCCCCTCAATAGCGGTGGTGCGGTCAGACAATTTCCGGTGGTCAGCGTGGAGTAACGTGAGGTCTAATGCCACCTTATCGATCTTCCCCTCCAGGGACTCACGGACCTGAGTCAGTGTCTCACCCAGCTTCTCCACCGCGGCCAGCACCAAGTTTGCTGGCTGTGGGGTCTGCAATCTGCGCCTCCGCCATTTTGTCCGTTAATGCCCGAGTTTGCGGGCAACTGGCCACTACAGTTCCAACACCTGTTCTTGTGTGGCCCCCCGCGACATGGGACACTAGGGAGTAGGTATCCTATTACGTTCTGTGATTGAGGCCCGAGATGAGTCCACAGGCACGCCTTGAACTTCCCGCTGTAGATAGGGCAAACACGTCCTAATACATCTCCTCCTCAGTCTTTTATTTTAGCCTCTCGATCTAGCCAAACTGGCCCCGCTTAGCCGAAGGTCTCGGCTACTCTTGGTGCATTCTGTCTCAGTATTGCTCCCATTCCTCACAGGAGTCAGTTGGCGCCAGTGCCCTGCGATCCACAGTTATCCGCCAGCTCCAACCGGCCAGATCCACAGTACCGTCAGGCAGATACCCAGTGCAGCAGACCGTGCAGGGTGGCAGGCCTCGAAGAAGCTCAGGCGTCTCCACGCCTCCCTTTATAGGCCGTCTCTCAACTGAGGGTGTTCGTAGTACACCCCAGGTACGTCGCTGATGCACACCTGGGCGCCGCAGTGGTGGTGAGGGGGCCCGCCAAGGGTTGCCAATATGCGGGGCAGGGACGTGTGCAGGAGTCTTGACAGTGCGCAGGGTGCTCGTGCGTCGAGTGCCTCCCAGGGTGGCAGCGAACGTCCTGTATACACCGCTCTGACCATCCGCCTCTGTACTATCTGGTGGCTCTTTCGCGCAGTAATCTGTGTGGGGCAATAAGTCCTGGAGTAGCCCGGTCGCCTCTGTGCACGTCGCTGAAAGTCACCTGGGTGCCGCAGTGGTGGTGAAAGGGCCCGCCAAGGGTTGCCAGCATGTGGGGCAGGGACATGCGTAGGAACCTCGATAAGGCGCAGGGTGCTCGCACGGCGAGTGCCACCTAGGATGGCAGCGGGTGCCCTGTGTGTATCAATCCAACAGTCCGCCTCCGTCCACCAGGTCGGGTCGCCGCCACCAGCATGGAGCTCCTCCCCGGTCGAGCCCAGAGAACAGGGGCAGGCCGCAGTTCCGCGCCAGGCTCTGCGCTCGATGTCACCGGGCAGCCTCCCGGTCGTCAAGGCCCTCAGCAATCCTCCAGCCCTCGCAGCTCGCACCCCTGGATCGCGCCGTCCGTCCGGTCCACAGATCACCTCCGGCAAATCGGCATTTTCCTCCAGGTCGGCTCCACTGCGGGATTCGGGCCTAAGGGGCGGAGCCAGTCCCCAACCTCGAGTCCTATTCTGCCCTGATGCCTCGGAGCCTCAGCGAGCGCTCCCAACTGAGTCAGGAGCCGCTGCTGGTCTCTGTCGTTGTTTCCCTCGGAACTTCGCCGGGGCTTCCGTTGCCGATTCAGAGAGCTCCTCAATGGGCAGTGGTTACCTCCGTGCTGTCCATTTTGGATCAATTCAGCCTAGAAGGGGAGCCTGCGGCGGAGCTCTACACGAGCACGTCCAGCACCATTGCCGGCTAAGCCACGCCCCTTGTTGACAAATGGATCCTTGAAAGGGATATGTGAAGGTACACATACTGCAGTTCTGGGGGAGAGCTGGATCATGGAATGGTTAGTGTGTGCACAAATTTGGGGTGATTTCCGAAGTCTTATAATGAAAGGCTGCCCCCAATGTCTGTTTCTATTCTTTTCCTTACAGGGGGACTTGCTTTAGTGCCTTTATTGCCCAAATTGGGCAATGTCTTTTATGTTGGGATACAGTTGAGATATGAACCAACGGCCACACGGGTGGCACCCTCCTATGTTGTGCCCCACAACAGATGCTTCAGGTTAAAAAAAATTAGGGTGGGCGGTTATTTGGTTCTATTTTTAATACTTTTCACTGTGTCTTTCCCTCCCAACCCATGCAGCTGTGCTTGCTCCAGTCCTCTGTAGCCATACATAATGCTCTGGGGCCTGCTGTAGGAAGCTGGCTCTGTATATACTATACCAAAGTGAGGTAAAGTGTGTACAGAGTCCAGTGGAACCCCAAAGGTAGGCAGAGGTTAAGTTAGATAGAACCTCACTCTCTATTTGTGGTAGTGTGGTCGAGCAGTAAGGCTTTATCAGAGGACAGTGTTAAGCATTTGTTGTACACACTCAGTCAGCAAATGAATTCACACACTCAAAGACTGAACTACAGACCAATTGTTTTTGTATAAAAATATTCTTTTAGTTACTTTATTTCCTAGAACCGAGCAAGCCTGGCACAGGTAAGTGATAAATACTTTGCAGTAAATATACAGTTGTAATACAATTTAGATTGTAATTGTAAATGCACTTTGTTTTGACTTACAGTATTGTTTCGGAGAAATGCAATGCTTTGTAAATACAGTACATATACTTTGAATGGGCTTTTTAGGAAAATACCATGTAAGTTACTTTTTAGATTACTTTTCTTACACAGTGTAGTATACCTGGATACTACACTGGGACATTTCCTGTAAACAGGTGAGTAAAAGCGTTTTTGTTAGTTCGTACAATTTTAAAGAATTTCTTTAGGTTTTCCAACTCCACACTTCGAAACTTTTCACAGAAAAACAGTCAATGTTATCCTATGGAGGAAAATAGTGTTATCGGTTTAAAGGTAAGTACTTTGTTGTGGGAGTTGGTATTTTGGGGTTAGACTCAGGGGTCCCCCAGGGTCAAGGATGCACTCTTGTTACACCCTCAGCGGCACTAGGGTGGCCGGGTGCAGAGTGCGGAGGCCCAATGTTATCTAATGGGGGATAGAGGGCCTCCGGTTGGTGGCTGCTGACGAGCAGGCCACTGGGTTGTGGGAGCAAAGCTCCTGGACTTAAGCTCAGGGCAAATGGGGGTTTAGGCCAGCACAAAAGATGCACCCTCAGCGGCACTGGGGCGGCCGGGTTCAGAGTGCTGTTTTGGCGTCGGAAGCCCTGTAGCTTTCAACGGGAGTTTCCGGTTTGCAAAAGCACTGCAGGCTCGGGGAGGAAGGTCTTCTGGGTGCGACCACCACTTGGAGAGGTAAGTTGGGATCTTGGGGGTTGGTTAGGCACCATCGGTTGGGCCACCCAAGGCCGTGGGGCGTCGGGTGCAGGGGTGCCTTTTAGGGTCAGATCTTCTTACCAGCTCCTGGTCACGGTTGGGGGGACCTTCCGGTTTGAGGCTGCAGGTGTCGGCTGGAGGCTTGAGGCAGGTCAGGGGTCGCTGGATCTCAGTTCAGGATTGCCGGGGGGACCTCCTCTTGGTGTTGGGCCACTCAAACTCGGGCTGTGGGCGTCAGGTGCAGAGTGGTGCAGACCCGCAGATCCTTGCGGAGCTGGAGTCTACTGTTTGAACAAATCCGGCGCTCACGGGAGACAGAGTCTTTGGGATTGAAGGCAGGCTGGTCCTCCGGGTTTCTTGAGGTTGCTGGCTGCAGGACACACCGGGATTTCGCTGGAGCAGGTTCGAGGTGGGGACAGGCCGGTAGGGCTGGGGCCAAGTCAGTGGGCGTCCTCCTCTTGTTAGCTTCGGCACGGCTGTTCGGTCCTTCTTCTTCTTTTCTTCTTGAAGGTTCTTGTCTGAGGAAGCAAGGTTCAGGAGTGCCCCTAAATACTAGATTTAGGGGCGTTACAGTTAGGTAAAAAGGTTGTGACCAATGGGTCCCTTCCCTGGGGTGGGTACACCCCCTATTATGCCACCCTCCAGTGGGAGGGGGGCATAAGCCTTTCCCTGGTTGGTTGAGTCCCCCATCTGCAAGATGGCCGGGGACTGAGAGTTGTGCTTCACCTCGCCTCCCCACCTGAGGGGTGGAGTTGGCAGAGGTGGGCACACCTCTCTTCCTCACTTGTTTTTCCCGCCGGTTCTCCCGCCCAAAGTGGGGGTCAGAACCAGTGTGGACCAGTTGCTGAAAGCAGCAAGTGGCCTGGGGAAGCTCACAAAGGCGGCAATCCTTTGAAGCTTTCCCTTCGTGAACCCTGCCCATCCTGGGGGAGGAGGCTTGGCACCTCGTCCCAGGATGTGCATTGTTTCAGGCCCCCAAGAGCAGCAGGCTCTCGACTCAGGGGTCCAGAAACATGTCTGGTGGTGGCAGCTGAAAGCAGCCACTCAGCCTGGACACTAGAGGTGGGTCGTTTTTCAGGGGGCATTCTAAGATGCCCTCTGTGTGCATTTTTCATTAAATCCCACACTGGCATCAGTGTGGGTTTAATGTGCTGAGGAGTTTGATACCAAGCTTCTCAGTTTTCAGTGTAGCCATTATGGTGCTGTGGAGTTCGTAATGACAAACTCCCAGCACCATATACTCTTAATGGCAGCACTGCACTTACAATGTCTAAGAATGGACTTAGACACTGTAGGGGTACAGGGCTCATGCACCTGTACCCTCACCACTGGTATAGTGCACCCAGCTAGAGGGGCGATTGATCTATGCCAGGGCAGTGGGTTGTAGGCATGGCACACAGGGATGTGTACTTCAATGGATGGTTTCCACCTGCACACCTTATTTGGATGTTAGTCCCTATGACTCAAAGCGAAAAGTGTATTAGTGCGTGCAGCTTCGTGTGTGGGATCTGCCACTGTCCCTTGAGAACAAATCACTGAAAGGAGTATGGAGAAAACTCCATACCTGATAGAAGCGCACAGCCAATAGCCCCTAGGGTTTCAACCAAATAGTTAATCAACTATACTTAAAAATGACGCAAATTATATAACAAGAATCAAATCAGTCGTTGCATATCATCTATTGTATTCTCAATGCATCATATATGAAAACAAAACAAGATGTTTTCTTCATACTCCTTTCAGTGATTTGTTCACACAGGGATGTGTGCCATGTTGACTCTTCACTTTGTTCTGCACCAAGACACGCGTCCTGCAAAGGCAGTGTGTATGTGTAATGGTATAGGGCCTCTAAGTGTGGCACAATAAGTGCTGCAGCCCTTAGAGGTCTTCCCTGGTCACAGTGCCCTGGGTACCTGTGGTACCATTTACCAGGGGCGGATCTGTGGCCAGAGATGCCAATTGGGTTTTGGTTTCAATGCAGATTTAGGGAAAGAACATAGGCCCTGGGTACCTGATTAGCAGGAGCCCAGGGCACACTCAGTCAAAGCACATCAGCAGTTAAGCAAAAGGTGGGGGCTACCATGCAGAAAGAGGGCACTTTCTCACACCTGCTCTCCTACCTAATGGCTGATTATATACCTGGGATTGTCACGAACGGGCCCCGATGATAACTTGGAATGTAAATGGCTTTTTGAACAAGGTCAAAAAGGGGGTGGTACTTAGAACAGCAAAATGACTTCAAGCTGATATATTCCTTTACTTTCTACAAGAGCCTCATTTCATGGTAAACAGGGTCCCTTTTTTGGTTAGAATGGGTTTTGCTTACATCTTCCACTCATGGTTTGTGGGGGATCCCTGTGGAATGGCTATACTAAAAAAAATCAGGTCCCCTTCACAGTGATGTGTGAGGCAGATATGTGGTGATTAAAGACCTGCTTCAAGGGGAACCTCTGACATTGGACAATATCTAAGCTCCTCCCTAATGGGCACCTTGGTTCCGGATGGCTAGATTCGATGGGGTGGTGGTTGGTTCCTGTGACAGACTGAGGGGTTCTGGTGGGTTCTTGAAAGGTCCCACATTAATGGCCAGCTTCCCCTTTTATTCTAGGGCTCACAGCACACTCTCCTGTCTCAACTACTTTTTACTAATTAAGATGGAACTGCACAGAATTATAGGGGTGCAAATACTTGCTTTGAGTCTTTTGGACCATCCCCCAGTTGAGTTCTGCCTTACACTGGGGTGCCAACAGCCAGAGATGAGATAGAGGTTGAGCACATGGTACCTACAGGACAGGAAATGTAGAGCACATATTGGGATGCAATTGACACATACTTTAGTCATAATTAAGACTTGTTGACTTTCCTGGAGTCCCTCTGGTGGGCCTTCAATCAACCTTAAGGGGAGAGATCCTAGTTTCCAAACGGGTAACAGCACAAACAACAGCAAAAAGTGGATAAATTAGAGTCCTGCATTCTGGCTCTGTGGTCACAGTTCCTTGCCACACCGACACTCGAAGAACACGGGGACAAAATCCATACTTGTACACTACTACAGCAGATCATGACAGATGAGGCTCGGAAAGCATGGATGGTCTCACACAGCCCCATTTACCAGTGGGGGATCAAAGTAAGCACAATATTCCATCGACTTTGCCAAGACATAAAGCATTACACCCCAATCACAATTTTCTCTGTACCAGATGGTTCAAGGATTACCAGCGATAATGAGATGGCCCAACAGTTTGTGCAATATTATACTGAGTTGTTTTCTCAGAAAGGGGAGAGACTTACATGGTCCTGGGGTAATTAGTGTGTTATTTGCCCCTCAGGGGATTGTTGGAGGCAGAGAAGCTTTCCTTAAAGGCCAACTTTACGGCAGTCGAATTTTCAGTTGCCTTAAGATATTTTCAATCCGGTAAGAGGCCCGGTCCCAATGGATTTCCAGCAGGGTTCTTTAAACTGTATTCTAACAAACTCATTGACTCACTTGAGGATGTTCTCTGAGAGGCAAGAGAATGGAGACTGTTGCCCCCTGCTGACCTGCAAACAGTTGAAATAGTGATGATTCCAAAGCCTGGCTATCCACCAGAACTCTGCTCTTCCTATCGCCCCATTTCTGTCTTGAATACTGAGGTTAAGATTATCACAAAGGCCTTGGTGGACTGACCTGTTGAGGTGATGGCTTCTCTGGTCCCTCTAGACCAGTTGGGATTCATGTCTCACAGAGCTACAAGCCACTACACACAACAGTTATATAACACATTGACCTTGGCGGACAGGTTTGAAGGCCATACGACTGTTCTACTGGCAGACATTGAGAATGCGTTGGAATCATTGAGATGAAATAACCTGTTTGCCCTCCTCTGGCAGCTTAATTTTGGGCCCAATTATATGGCATACCTACAATTTCTTTATATGGTTTTGTCGGCTACGTTTGGAGTGGGACGAGAGGCGTCAGACCCTTTCACAATTCTGAAGGGTACAAGGCAGGGCTGGCCATTTTCTACTCTCCTCTTTGTTATTGCCATTGAGCCACTGGTGTAATTGCTCCGGATTGATGCCCAGGTGAAGGGGTTTGAATGGCATGATGCTACATCAGATAGAGGTGGCCCTCTCTGCAGACAATGTCTTTAGTTGCCTGGCAGACCTGGAGTGGTCGGGCTCTCGCACTCTTTGGATATTCCACATTTTATTAGAGATTATAGATCTCTATATAATCTGCTGTTTTTCTGGCCAACGCCTACCCCCAAGATTTGGGGTGGCCCAAAAGCTATAAGTGGTCACAAGATGATTTAAATATCTGGGTGCATAGGTCACATCCGACATTGCTGAGGCATGGGGAAGGAATATTCAACAACTGATCGCTAAATTGATAGGGAACACTAAATTCTGGTTGATGCTCCCCCTGTCACTCTTGGGCAGATTTGCCATTTCAAAATCAGTATTAATATAGAGCTTCCCACCTGTTGATTGTAAAGAAATGTTGGTATGACACTTAGGGAGACCACTGGTAGGCATCCAATAAATGGGCATTATGTGGAATATCCATTCAACATATGCTGTACAGTTGCAGAGTGGATCTTTCGCTTCCTCTGAGCTACTAAGTTGGTAATAAAGATTTAGAGATGCACCTTGAAGAGTCTGAGTTGAGATAAGTGTTTAAATGAACAGATGCTGCTATGGGAAAAAACATTAAAACAAATGGGAGAATTAGAGGGGTTCTGCAAATGGGATATCATTTGGATTTCCACCCCTGAGTATGTGATGGCTGGAATGAAACTCAAATTGTATTCTGACCTCCACACCGAGTATGACTTGCATCGTAGCCAGTTTTTCTGCTACTTACGACTGCAGCATACAATAATGCCATACATTTCGTAATTGGATGACCTCCCTGAGTTAAACCACCGAGAGGCAAAGCTAATCTTGGTGGAGTTGGTGGACCTTAAAGTGACCCGAATATTCTGGACCCTGATGAACAATACAACAGATTCCTTGGATTTACTACATTTGGATTGGGAGAAAAACTTGGGATCATTTACTGATTAGGAGTGAGTAGAGGCAATGGCATCCCCGAGAGAATCGGGTTTGGCAACTAGGTTTTAACTCATTCAACTGAAGTACCTACACAGGGTATTCCTTAAGAGGGGTAGATTGTGGAGATTGGGCACTGTGGATTACCTTCCTGCATCTGATATTCCTCATGGGAGGGAGATCTACTACATATAATATGAGGCTCTAGTGTACTTATGTTCTATTGACAGGCAGTATTTTCCAGCTTGGGAGCTGTGTTGGGACTGACACTGCAACCAAACCCAAATATTTTATCCTGCATATATATATAGACTTAGATACCAATAGACACAAATTGTCTCTCCTTTGGTTGGGGCTTGTGATTGCAAAAAGGGACATAAGTTGCCATTTGAAAGATAAAGATCCTCCCCCATAGGAGGAGTGGCAGAGAGGGCTTGGTCCTTGAATTGCTATTAAAAAAAAACTGTGTTTGTCACAAAACGTTGCCCACAAAAACACATAAAAATCAGTGAAGTCTGAGGTTCGAAACAAAATAGAACCGATAGGCTCATTGAATAGAAAACTTAATGATGAAATACATGGATAAAAAGCTTGCAAACTTTTGCTGTTCAGGTGGGAAGATCTCTGTTACAAATGTGGTCAATAATGTGCTCACTGTGGACTGTTGCCAGAATGCATATTGGGTTGTATTTGGGGTGGGTGGGCAAGTTGACTCATTCTTATTCTTTGAATATTTTGTCTGCAATGATTTGTCATATATTCTTTATTCGGTTATTTTCACAACCATTAAAGAGAACATCAAATATAAGCAGACAGACAATATAATAAAATTAATTATCAAGAATATAAGTTAAGTGATTAAATAATATTCCACCATAGAGCATCAAATCATGAATTACCAGATATAAAAATAATACAATTCCATGACATTAATCATATGCCAACATGCATACATACAATATACAAATACTAAAAACAACTCACATGTCCCACATGATGCCATAAAATTCAGAGGTTAACTCATTAAGTGTCAGATAAGAGCCATAAAACAATTGACCAATGCATAACATAATAGTTTCAATAAACACATTAAAAGAAACCGATTGTGAATAAATAGATCTCACATAAAATTCAGTAAGCCATGACAAAATCCTTAAAAGGTCCTCATTTCCTATCTGATTTCCGTAAGCGGACTGCTGTAGAGATGAATCTATACACCATTAGGCATGTATATTAATCTTTCAAAAGCTGAAGATGATGCAAAGTTGGCCTACATTTCCTAACATTTAAAAACCTTAATAGGGAGAGAATAAAATCCCTCCTCGGTTTGGTGTAAAGCCGACAAAAAAACAGAAAATGCAACATGTTCTGAGCTGACATAGACTAGACATAGATCTAGTTCAGCATCACAATAAGCCTTGCAGGGGTAAGAAACCAACAAATGTGCGATGCTGAACCTGAATCTAATAAGGTAAAACCTTTTCGAGTGACAAAAGAAGAAGTAGAGACAGGGCTCTAGACATTGAGTGCAAACTAGGGGCAAATATTCCGAAACTCTCTTCTTCCCAGTTTCCAAGCGCTCCCTGTTATCCTTTAGAGCAAATAAAAGGTCCCCTTTCAACTGGGTTTTTGAAATTTTGGCAATGAGTTCAGGGTTATTAAAACAGTCCAGCTTCCCCAATAGCTCCAGCTGCCCTTTTATGTAGCTAAGCCATGGTATTTTCTGCATATGGCAAGACTCATGTAGTCCAATATTATTGCACGATTAAGGGCCGGCTCATCTTTTGCCCATACTGAGTGCCATAACAAGGTTGGTACAATTTGTATATGATGGGTTAGTAGAGTCAGACCTAATTCCATATGACAAAGGATAGTCGGGAGACCACTAGGGACTGTTAGTAATCGTCTAAGAAAGGTGTTCTCTACCGCCTGGAGGCGTGACGAGTTACAGAAGCCCCAAACGCCTGCTCCATACAAAGTTACAGAGCAAGAGCGGGCCTTATAGATGTTAATTATTGAATCAAATGGTCTAGATCCTAGTTTTCTCACAAACCTGAATAATGCCTCCAAATTTTGGTTGAAGCTACTTACCAACCAAGTGATGCCAGGATCCTTTCTGATCAAAGGGACACCTAAATAAGAAAAAGTTGAAACATAAAGCATCCTCTCATCATTAATAAAACAGGGCTTTAAAAGGGAAGGGGTTTTACCAACCACCATAACATAAGACTTAGCCTTATTGGTCTTTAAGGCCAAATCAGACATAAAACCATTAAATCTGGTTAAAAGCATTTGCAAACCCACCCCAGTTCTGGACATCAGCCCGCAGACATTGGCATAAAGCAATGCCGGGAGTTTTCTAGTGCCTATCTTTGGAAGATCAACGTGCCCTTGATTTAGAAAGCTCTCAAAATCATTAATATATAAACAGAATAAAAAAGGGCTAGCACACACCCTTGATGTACTCCACGATTCATTTTAATGGGAGAGGTGAGTTCTCCATCCGCCCCAAACCTAACTCTCCCAGTCACATCCTGATGCTTCTGTGCTAAGAAATGAAATAAAGATATATCTATGCCCAGATCCAGCATTTTTTTCCACAGTTTTCCTCTGTCCACCCAGTCAAAAGCTGATGTTAGGTCCATGAATCCCAAGTAGAGGGAGCCGTTCTTTGCCAATGTGTACTTGCTTATGACCAGGTGAAGGTAAAGACACTGCTCGACTTTACCCAGGCCCCTCCTGAAACCATACTGTATATCAGAGAACTTCCCTCTTTCAGTTACCCAGATCTTCAAGCATTCCAGTATGACCCTGCCCATTAATTTACATGTACAGTCAATCAACGAGATTGGGCGATATCACCTAGGGTCAGACCTATCTCCCTTTTTAAAAATGGTTACTATAATCACATTGGACCAAGATTTTGGCAGGCCCAGGGAAGCTATGCAGCTTAAAATATTGGTTAACAGTGGGAGCCAAAGATCAGGATTAGCCAGGAAGAGGTCGATGGGAACACCATCCAGACCAGATGCCTCATTCTTTATGGTTATATTTAGGGCTTTTCCGACTTCTTCAAAAGTGGGAGGTGCCAGCTCTATAGGAATCGCACCTATTTGGTTTTCAATGAATTTTAAAGTGCAAGAGTGCTCCCCCTCATTACTATACAGACTGGTGAAGTGCTGAACCCATTTCTTAGGCACAATAGTGGCATCAATGCAACTGTTATGGGAGCTTTGAAAAAAGGTAGCATTGACAGTTTTCCAAAAGAGTCTGGAGTCTTTTTTAAGACTTGCTTCATGAAGTTTTTCCCATGCCTCATGTGTAATAGCCAGCTTACGTTTCAAAATTGCCTGTTTGTATTCATATCAAAAATGTCTACAGATGAATTAATCCTGGGGGATCATGAGCAATCGCTGTTAAACCATTTGTGAGGTCTTTGTGCTCTCAATTTTCCATCCCCTCGTAATACTACGTTGATTGTCTTAATTATGCCAGCAAAAGCAGCAAGCATGCTTAATGGGTTTATTCTACTTTTTAGGCACTCCAGAATTTGTGCCTTGTTAGACATCAATATCTGCTGCAATACAAGATCTGGGTCTACCACAGCCCACTTTCGCAATAGACCCTTGTTTCTGTTATGAGTTATAGGGTGAAGTTTTGATTTCCCGATAGATTTACCAGTCTGGGCCTAAAAAAAATGGCTAGAGGATAGGGGTCACTAAAGCACACCTTTAGAATGGAAAACCCCACTGATTGTGGCTTATATTCAGAAAGAGCATTAAATCCAACGTGGCTACCTTGGCCTCTACCCACATAAGTAACCTGGTTTGATACCGGTTGTTTAATGAGATCTATTGTTAAAAAGAGAGAAAAATTTAGAGAGTATGGAATTAAACATTTTCCCACAGGGGTTTGTGCTCAAAATTACAGTCACCATCCATTGTCCGACCCCCAAGCTACATGCGGACAGCTTAGATAAAGGGCATAATCTGCAGTTGAAATCCCCCCACCCAAAGGAGAATAGAGTCTGTATTAAGATCCATTAAATGTTTACTGAGAAATTGTTGTATCTCCTCAGCAATGTCGGTATTTTTTAGAAACAAAATTGTTAAGAGTAAAATTAACAATCACTAATGTTACATTCTGCTCATATCAGATGTTGATAATTTGGAAATGCGGGCATTCAAGCTGCCCCTTGCCAACCCTGTCTGCTAAGGTAGTTGCCAACAGGGTAAGTAAGCCCCCTTTAAGATGACCACTCACAGCCGCACCAGCTGTGGTATGAATCAATACATATCCATCAATATGGATTATATCCCTGGCCCAGGTTTCTTGGAGACATATAATACTATAATCTTTCACAAGATGGAGCCAGGCCTCTTTCCTCACTTTGTTCAATAGACCTGCAATGTTCCAAAACAAACACCCAAGGACAATACAATTATTTCTAGTAGATACACCCGTCTACGTACATAACCACTTTTCCAACAATCATCCACAGACCTCTGAGCTATATTTGGAGATGTTGTATTTACAACCATTTCTGAAACCAACATAATTGGAATTTCCACATTCGCAGTAACATTGGCCACAGGCAAATCTATGCAACCTTCAGTATCTGTGACTAGTGCTTCGCAGCAACTATTCAGAATGGTTCTAGACCCACAGCAGTGTAGGCAATCCACTTGTTCCAGAGGAGAAAAATGAATAAAAATTGGAATGACATAGGGCTGATTTGCACAATAGTCATCATAATGAAGCCTCGGGTGTGCCTGTGCACTTGGTTTATAAAAATAACCTAAGGGTACAGCCATAATGGATCCCCTTAAAGTTCTAGCCCCAGAGAGTCTTTCCATAAGAGACTTAACCAGGTGCATATTTTTAAAATTAATAAAAACACAATCACCAGCATCATCCTTAGGTTGTGGGCCTACCCATGATCCTCGCTCGACATTATTTATATTCCTGAATAGTTCCTCACAGTTCGGCCAATTTGAGGTTCTTGCTAGCCAATGCACAGTTTTATACTTTAGTTGCAACATGTCTTCTTCCCTTTCGGACTATAAAGGGGGAACACTTTTAAGCACTATAACCAGTGGAGCTGCTTCCGGTGGGAGGTGAAGAACTCTGTTAATATTTGTTCCCATTTTCAGGTATCTTGTAGAAGAAGGCTCACCAATCTCTAAAGTGTTTGGCCCTATTGCAATCTATGGTAGTCCTCTACTTTCTTCAGGGGTCTGATCTCCAATTACTCTATTTTGCGATAAACAGACCAAAGCTTTATCAACAGTATTATTGGTGCGATAGCAAGGCGATTGCTGACAGTCTGGCTTGTTCGGACTCTGAGGGAGCAAAGGGGTTTGCTGAGATGGTAAAGATTCTGAGTCTGGTACTTTTTTAGTTTCACCGGTTATACAAGACATATTTTAACTAATCAGGATCTTCAAAGAGGTATCAATACTATTAAGAATGCTCAAAAGAGGGTTTAAAAAGAGTTTTCAAGGTTTTTTCCAAAGTACTTACGAGCTGTGCATAAGATGGTGTGTCACCCAAGCCCTGAATTGCTGGTTCTTCTCCCGGGGCCGTCTCCCTTACTCCCTTCCTTACTGTAGTTGCGGTTTTTTTGTGTGAACTGCAGGTAATTTTAAGTACTATTTACTTTGTTGCAGGCCTTCTTCGCGGGGTGAACATAAGATATCAGTTTGGGTTACAAGCAAATCATTGGTGGCAAGCTCGATACCGTCCTGAGACACAGAGGGGTTTGGGGCTACCATCAGGGACTTAGATCCCGATGAGTGCAAAATTTGTGGTGAAGTAGATGATCCAGCTAGGGGCCTCGTGTGTTGTGCCTTCTTTATGGCCCCCAACCTCTACTCGTCACACCCGATTTCATTAAAAGCCCCCACAGCCATGGTGAGGAAGCTAGTAATGCTAGGAGTAAATGGACGGTCCTTAGTGTCAGGCATACCAGACTTCCGCTTCACCATCCTCTTACCTTATGTATGAGATGCGTTTTAGGAGAGAACCAGTATCAGCAGTAAAGAACCAAGGGAGTTGGCCCAGCCCAGGCTTGGTCGGGCGCGGACAGGCATAGGCGGGTGCGGCGGGACAACTCTGCTGGGTTTTAAGGTGCTCTGGTGCCTCTCTCCATGTAGGGCGCCAAGGACTCTGGGAGGTGTAGCCTCCTCTCCCAATTCACAGGTAGTCCAGATAAAATACAAACGAGGCCCTTATGTTGTGGTGCCTGGTGAAGACTGTGCAGATCCTGGGGGGGGCCGCGAGGTGATTATGCCGCCGCCTGTGATAAGCGCCCCCTGTTGTTAGAAGCGCTATCTCTTGGGGCCTTGCAGTTTCCACCCCAAACTCACCAACATCAGCCCAAGAGGCAGCACACGAGCACAGATAGTCCCCCAGCCGTCCGACTCCCGGACCTGTCTTCTTGGCTCCCAGGCAGGCACCAGTCTGGTCGAACAGCCGCACAAGGACAGTGTCAGGTCAGATCCCCAGATGCAGCGTTCATGACCACAGCACCGCCGGTCCTCCGGTCGCACAGCAGCAGCTGCGAGCGCAGAAGCCCCTAGCAGCGCCCATAGACTGCAGCGTCAGCTCAGGCAGACCGCAGCCAGAGTCAGAGTTGACCGCCCACTCCTGGCCCATGCCGCCTCGGCCACTCACCCTAGCTTCAGGGCCGCAATTCTTGGCGTAGGTCAACAATTGTCTGAGTTGCGACCTTGGCAGTGGCACTTGGTTCGGGGTATAGCGGTTGAGGAGGGTCAAGATCCCCCCCTCATCTGGGCCACTTGTCAGTTTTACTTGATTCACCAAAGTGAATGAGTTTCAAAACGGAAACCAGGAGACAGATTTCTCAAGCAGTTCGGACTGAGGAAGTAAGCCACTCCTCCCCATGTTATATCTTCAAAACGAATCAAAATTTGTGTTATAAAATCATTTTTAAAATCACTGCTTATTTCAACCCAGCATGAAATACCCAGCCACTCTCTTTCCCCCACTTTCTTGCACCTATCTCTCTATCATATCCTACTCCTTCCCACTTTCTCCTTTCTTTGGTACCATACACTTTGCCTCACTCGTTATCCCTCTCTTCCCCTTTTTTCCTATATCTCTATTTCTCTTCTAGCTTTCTCTGTCTCTAGCACCTGTCTTCATGACATGGCTCCATTTTGCTAGGAGAGGCTTTTTCATTTGCAACAATAAAACAACAATGTTACAAACTTTTTCTTATTATTGTTAGGTTGGGGAAAATAACAGAGGTTTCCTGAGCTGTTAATTATTCCTTAAGCCATGACATTGAACACTCATGATGCAGAGGGGGCTGGCTACTGGAGCATTCAAGGGGACTAGTGGCATTGCGGATGGCATCTCACAAGCAAGACAATCCCTTTTCTTACACAAGATACTGTGAAGCATCACGGGTTCAGTGCAGCAGCAGATTACCTTGCCATGCTCATTACATGTGGGAAAGCTCAAACCCGTCCCCTTGACAGCTTAGTCAATGGTTCTTGTTGTGCAGCATGCGAGCTAAAGAGAAAACTCCTTTCCACAATGTCCAAATTCCAAAGTTTCCAAACTGCTATGCAAGAACTCAAGTCGACAACTAAACTCAGGTTAGTTTGTTTATTTCAAACTCTGAAACAGATTGATATATACCAGTCTTAGCATAATGGCATAGAAATACAAAGTAAATAGGATGAAGCCAAACCTCTGGAACCGATTCACCCTATATAACAAAAAGAAAACAACTAATTTGATCACAGCCACACAGGTAATCAAGAGACAAAAGTGTGCGTTCGATTGCATCAGCGCTCCATTCAGCAAACCCCCACAAGCCCCTAACTGTCCCTACACTACACTAAAGAGGGAGTCCTAGTCTAAGGCAAGTTGCAGAATAATGAAAAGTGTGTCAGCTGTCAGAGCATCCCAAAGAAGTAACTCCAACCTGGGTCATGTGGCATAAAGCCGCGGCAGCCTAAAGCAAAAGTGTCAGCTATCCCTAACTATGTTACAACATAAGCAATTGCTGAATCCAGGCACCACACACAGTTCTACTAGTATGTTTCCAGTCTTCCAGCATCCTCAGATTCCTTACCCCGCCTCTCTCTTCACACGTTGAAATATTCCATACGTCCTTGGTGCCATCTCCTTCTCCCACGAGAACTTGTCTCCCATCTGTAATCTTCTCAGACCTCTCTATCTACTAAGAACAATAACCCTTTCTCTCAACTAATGAAGCCTTGTCCACCTGCAGTGGAAACACAAGAAACATGCAACATTCCAAGGTGCAAACAAAATGCGAATTCAAACATTAGCTGGAAAGTAAATTGGAAATGTATTTCAGGCCTACAGTTAAGCTAAATTAACAACACCAAGGTTACATTATATGCGCCCTTCTACAAGCAAATAATCCATATTTTTGACATATACTCTAACAGTTATAAATAGCACATCTAAAAAATGTATTGTCATGAGTTTATTTTAAACCAAATTCACAAACGCATTTAGTTTGTTATCCCTTAACTAAGTATTAATGCACAATCTTGTCAGTTGCATTTCTAAAGTACACATGTGATTTGCGTTAATCATGGGGATACTTTAACATCTCATACCCCTCTTTCTTCTTTTACATAAATTAGTCACACAAAATATATGTGAGTGCAGACTACCCATGAATAGAAAGCACTCCTACTGTCAATTCAAAAGAGGGCCAAACTGCTCTCCTCCACAAGTAATGAAATGGGTGACACAGCATTTTATGTGGATTGAACGTTTTTGTTAGGAGCTAGGTGCTAACAATTGCACTTGTGTAATTCAGCATCCCAGAACTAGGGAGCACCATTAACACATATGATGGCTTTATCTTATGCTAGCTATCTCTGTACATTAGCTGTTTGCTGTGGATTATTGTGACATATGGCTAGTGACTAATTACAGCTAAATACACTGGGACTTTATGAGTACTTGAGGCATTAAATTGTGCTGATTAGAACACATCACCTCCTCTTCCAATTAGACCCATGATGCACACCTGCATACCTGAATAGAATGCATGGATCATTCTCTGGGTGCCTATAGTAAAGCAATCTCAGTTGTCTATGTTACAGTTTATACTACAAATGACATTTCTTCCCATCTTCTCACCCCCTACTGACATCCAAAAACTCTGCCTCAACAGATGTAAAACAAAGCAAACCCACATGAAATATCAGATAGTGTCCTTCTCGCATCCTCAAGGTGCACTTCAGATGCATAGATTGCGCAGAGCTACTCCTGTACTCCCCTCAAATTCTGTTGAAGATTATTGTAGTCTGCTGTGTGTTGCACAATATCATGCTACAATGGGTCATACCCATCAACCCAAACCCTAAACTGCAGCCCTAACCCAGTTTCCTGGAAGGGCCACCTACTAGACGTTATCGTCTGCAGGTGAGTGTCTGACCTGTGATTTCACACTTCACCTGAGATGTGGCTTTGGCCCTTACATCGCAATGGTTGCAGTGTTGAGTCAGTGATGAAAGGAGGACCATGTCACTATCATTACATAACTGAAGCCTGATTTTTTCACCACCATGATGCAACATCCAAGCATGCCCTTGTGAATGCACAACACACCTGAATAGGCCTCACTAGTCTTGTACAGATATTTAGCTGCAGTAACATTTCACACTTAAATGCCATTGTTGTCAGGCCCACAATATCACATGCCACATTTTCTGTGTGGATGCATGCACCGACCACACATATTTATCCTTCTCAGGCCTTAAAAATTCCACTTATCCAAAAATGTGTGTTTGTATCTATTGAGTGATGTGTGCCACCACTGTGGCTCCCTTTATGACTTTGATCTGTTGTCCCCTCTCTCAATTTCCTATTTTTCAAACTGTACGCTCTATATATCTACATAGCATGGGGAGGGGAGTTCCCTTCTAACTCAGTGCAGCCAGAAGTTAGGTTGGGGAAGTGCATAAAAAGCCATCCCTGAGCCATCTTTAGAGCAGACAAAAATAAACGTTCATGTTGCTTCTGAAAAACTATTTATCACTTAATTCAATCACTAAAATGCATTAGAATACAGAAGAGAGGGCCCCCACCTTCATCAATGAAGAAATGAACATCATCGTGGTGAGTCTTTATTATCTCCAGCTACATAAGGGGGTGTCAAATACAAGCTGGTAAAGAGTGCACTCTTGATGATTGTTAGACCTGGTATCTTTGGCGTATTTTTTCCTTGTCTTTTTGCCTCTGATCTCCTGTTTTTGACTGTGTACTGCATTTCATTTTTGCCAGTTTTAGAACTGCTGATCAGTGCTAAAGTGCCAGTGCTCCCTGTGAAAATTGTGATTACAATTGGTTATCCATGATTGGCATATTTGAATTACTGGTAAGTCCCTACTTAAGTGCACTATCTGTGCCCAAGGCCTGTAAATCAAATGCTACTATTGGGTCTGCAGCACTGGTTGTGCCACCCACATGAGTAGCCCTGTAATCTTGTTTCAGGCCTGCTATTGCAATGTCTGTGAGAGCAGTTTTAAATTGTCATGTCGACCTGGCAAGTGCACCCACTTACCACCTTCAAACCTTCCCTTTTCCTTCATGTAAGAAACCCCTAAGGTAGGCCCAAAATAGCCTCATGGGCGGGGTGCAGTTTATGTAAAAGGTAGGGCATGTACTAGTGTGTTTTACATGCCCTGATAGTGAAATACTGCCAATTTTGTTTTTCTCCATTGCAAGGACTAGCCTTCCCATAGTTTATCATTGGAGCTCCCTTGTAACATCTTAAAGTGTAACTTTCAATTGGGAAGACCTAGAGGTTTGGAGTTTGGGCTCCCTGAACTCAGAATTTAATAACACATCTTTTAGTAAAGGTGGTTTTTAAATTGTGTGTTTGAAAATGCCACTTTTAGAAAGTGGGCATTTTCTTGGTTTACCATCCTGTGCCTCTGCCTGTCTGAGTAATCAACATCTGGTTTAGACTGACAGCTGGGTTGTTTGTGCATTCACTCTAGACAGCCACACAATAGGAGTCCAGGTGTGGCCTGCATATTCTGATGGCCCATCACCAGGCTGATGAGCCTTCCTGAGCTAGAGTGGTGGGAGGAGCTGTCACCTGCACCTGAATAGGGCTGTGCCTGGCCTCTCACAATGCTGTCTCCACCCCTCTGGAGTGTGTCTGGAGCCAAGACCAGGCAGGACAAGAACAAGTGCACCACAAAGACAATCCTTTGAAGAATGCCTACTTAAAAATCCAAAAGGGGTATAAGTATTGGATCCAAAACACCAGACTTTTAGAACACTTCTGGATCAAGAGGAACCTCTGCCAAGGAGAAGATCTGAAGAGCTGTGAGGAGGTGTACTGCCCCCTTGCTGTGGGTTGCTTTGCTGGGTTGGCCTGCAGTTGCTGCTTCTGCTTTGGAAAGGAAAAGGACTGGACTTTGCTGTGTATCCTGCTTGTGAAGTTTCTCCAAGGGCTTGTGTGTGCATGCTTCATGTTAAGAAGTGTCAGGGCCATCAAAGTCTTAATTTTCAGCTTCTCTGAACTCCACTGCTGGGAGTTCTGTCCTAGTGCCAATTCCAGTTCAGGGCCCTTGGAGGTGTTTCCTGCTGCGGAAAGCTGCAAAACCCTGCAAAATCGACGCTTCGCCCTTCCGGTGCCTTTTTTTCCGACACAGTACTGCCGTATGCTAGACATTTCTACGCACCGCTTTGCTTTCAAGTGCCTCACCTCCCCTGCTCCTGTATTCGATTGTAATTTTGATGCATCGCAGGTACTTTGCACAAATGTGATGCATCCATAGTTTTATATAGAATAAACTGCTGTTTTTTTACCTTTTTAAAGTGATATCTTGATATATGTATGCTGAATTTTTCTTTTTTTGGTCTTGTTTTGTTTAGATAAATATTGGCTATTTTTCTAAACTGGTGTGGTGTCCATTTTGTAGTGTTTTCACTGTGTTACTGTGTGTTTATGTACAAATACTTTACACATTGCCTCTGAGATAAGCCTGACGGCTCGTGTCAAGCTACCAAAGGGGCGAGCAGGTGTTATCTTAGCTGTGTATTCCCCTTACCCTGACTAGAAGGAAGGGCCCCTACTTGGACAGGGTGCATACCACTGCCAACTAGAGACCCTCATTTCAAACACTGGTGGTCAGCGGTGAGGATAGGACTTGAGTTTGTACTTAACATACAGTGATTGGTGTATACTACTACCAGAGCGCAGACCATTACGCAACCACATACTGTTTTTGATTTTTATCTTTTTTAGCTCCTGAGTTTGTTAGTCTACAAATCATGTCTTAGTCTGGGGAGCCATCAGTTTTGCCTGCAGATTTTGAGAAACAGGAGTCCTGCACAGTGCCTCAACTTAAGGCTATTTGCAAAAGTTTCAAGTGTTCCATTAGAGGTCTAACAAGAAAAGAGGAGCTTCAAAAGGCGCTGAGGGCCTGGTTGGCAGCTAGGCAGGCTGGTGGGCACCCAGAGAGGGAGAGTGATGATGTGGGAATGGTGGAGAAGTGCTTGCAAGTGGATGCTGTGGATCAGGTCCTGCCTGGTAGGAGGGTACCATCCAGGGCAAGCAACAGTGTTTCTTCTAAGAATTTGTCCACAGAGGAGCTGGAGGACAGGTGGGAAGAGAGGCATTTCTAGTTGGTACTTGTAACAATCAGAATGGAGGGCAAAAAGATTACCTTATCTCAGGAGGCAAGCTTAAAGGAATTGGACTTGAAGGCCAAGTCCAGCACAGATGGTGGCAGTGTTTCATTGATGCAGTCTGAGATAATGGTGCACTTGCCAAAGCATATATGGAAAGAGAACATCAAGGGGGATGATATCAAGGGGTGGGAGGAGCTCGCGGGGTTGCACTAGGTGGAAATCCATGGAGTTGCATAAAAACTCCATGGAATTCTGCAGAGTTCCATGAGCGGGCGGAGTTGGTCCACTTACCCAGACACCCGCCCCTAATCTTTACCTTTACCTCTCTTTGCGTGGTCCATTGGACTCCATCAAAATTACTGCAGCAATTAGGCATACACCGCCATGCTGTTGTATCTGGTTCCATCAGTTCGATAAATGTCATTGTATCATCATACATCTTTTGAGTGAGTGTGCCCTGAGTTTGTGTTCCTTGCCTTTGTTTGGCCTCAGAGTGTTGGCAGTTGCTGCTTTGTAATACAATCACTACTCGGTTAAGGGAACATAGATGCATACAGATAAACACAGGTGCAAATAATTGAATGAGGTCTAGATGAATTTATCCCTGATCAAGGAGGTCATCAATTCTTTATCTGAGACTGAGAGGCAGTAAATCTATAATAAAGGGAAGAGACACTTACATCGCTGCGTAGGATTTTTTCTTTCTCTCTCTCTCTCTCTCGAGCGCCGCAAAACAAGCGCATCTGATCATCCCTGTCAGGCGCTGACCTAGAATCGCCAATGCGCTCTACGGCAAGCTCAGCTGGCTGAATAAATATCTCTGTATTGTGAGTATTTTGGCGAAATGGAAGAATTTCGGCTTTGTAGGTGTCTGGAAGATCAGGCACTTTTATTCCCAGAATAAGCATTCTTGGCAAGCGCAAGCTAGCAGCCAGTGACCCACATCATGATGACACGAGCTGCCAGGTCAGGATCAGCCCACCCACTTCCAGAAGGTGTGTCCACCTGCATGCACATTGGTTGAGGACAGGGAGCTATGGCTTTGCTATTGGCTGTTGATGAAGCCCGCCAAAATACAGCCCGCAGTGCCCAAAAATGGCCAGCCCTTTCTCTGCATACAACTTACTCCCCAGATAACAGGGCAGGTCTAGCGTAGCTAGTCGTGTGGAGTGGGCAGAATCTGTGTCAATCGCAGCCATTGACCAGAACAGACAGAGTACACATACACAGTAGTGGTGGGTGGTGCAGGAAAACTCCGCTACATGGCATAGGCGGAGTTTTTGCCAAACTTCACCCTCCAAGCGGAGTGCAGAGTGACAAAAACTCTGTGAACTCTGCCAACAGGACAGAGTTTACCGTCCGCCCCTAATGATATCCAGAGATGGTTTCAAGATTATGAGGCAACGCTTCACATGAATGGGGTTCCTGAGAAGCACTAGGGGGCAGGGATCTGGAATCACTTCACAATGAAGGGGACATTGCTGGCACTAGGGATGCACATGCACTCACTTACCCAGAGATGAAGGCAGCCATACTTACCCAATATGGTCTTACCCCTGAAAAGTACAGGGATCAGTTTAGACAGAGTAAGAAACCTGATCTCCAGACATGGCTAGAGTGTGTGGATTATTTAGTAGAGCATTTTATGGTTGGGTGAAGGACAGAAATGTCACAGTTTACCAGGGGCTGTACAACTTGATTGTGTGGGAGCACTTGTCTGGTCTGTGTTTTGCAGAGCTGTGCCAGCACCAGATGGACAGCAAGCCTGCTCAGGAGGCGGACCGCTGGATGAGTACCAAGGTCCACAAGAAGGTTTATGGGGGTATTCCACCAAAGGTGGGCAGGGTCCCCATCACAAGTGTGGGAGGAACAAGGGTAAACAGCAGGAGTTCTCTTCGCCTAATCCAATATTAAATCACACAAAGTGCATACCTTACCCCAGATAAGAGTAACTAATATTTCCATTGCACTGATGCAGCTTGCCCTAGATGCTGCGCCTTAGATGCGGACCTGCTACACATCGTATGGTCCTGCCCCCAGCTCGCATCTTATTGGCAGTCAGTCACAGCGTCTCTGTCATCTTGTACTGAACGCACCATGACACACACCTGGGTGGAATGCATACTACATCTGTTTCCTAAGAGTAAACTTCAGAGGGTGACTTCACGTTTCCTAGACTTAGGGCGGCTGGTGGCTAAACGCTTAATCACAATGAGGTGGAAGTCTCCTGACCCTCCTCCTCTGCTATCTTGGAGACGTTTGCTACTGGTGTGGACCAAGGCTGAAAGCATCACCCTACATAAAGGAGGACTCTCTGCCTCTAGAAAATCTCCATTGCGGCTCACTGGGACGCTATACTACATGACTTTATGGAGGGGTCCCCAGCGGAGTTGAATCCTTTTTACGAGATGTAGATCAGGCAGCTGAGGGAGGTGGGGGTGCAGTAGGGACCCCCCCTCGTGACTTGTATGTGCTGAATTGCATCTAGGGCTGAGAGTAGACGTCTCGTATTCCATAAGACTGATGAGGTCGGGGGCTTCCACAGTGCATATTGCCAAATCATTTATGGTATGGATGGGCTAAGTTATTCCTGTTATTTATTATTTGTCCCACTATTTTTCCCTTCCTCCTCCGGATCTCTACAGAGTTGACTAGGAACAACAAAGTGCTGCCTCTATACATGAGCTATCCTTGGTAATCTACCCACGGCAGACTGCTTCTCTCTGTCAATTAATGGCACACCTTACCAACCGACTTTTCATGCATCACCCCTCACTCACAACTCAACATTGTTCTTACCCAATGTATTTAATGCTTGTAGAATGCGCGGGTGGATGCATGATTATATGTAAAATGAGAACGCGTCTGGTAAACGGCGGCATGTTCGATTTTTCTACTGCGGCATGTTCGATTTTTCCTACACCCAAATTGTGGTATCATTGGCAAATCCTGAAAGCAATTTGGGTGTGGCTTTCAGTTCATGTATGAGTAAGGTGAGCAATTGGATGGACTGCAACTGCCTTAAACTGAATGCCAATAAAACTGAGGTTATCATCTTCGGTAATAATCCTTCCTTCTGGACACCGGACTGGCGGCCACCTGAGATGCACTCATTACCGAGCCCTCAAACAAAGTAAGAAATTTAGGTTTCTTGGTAGACAAGGAACTGAAGTTTAAGGACCAAGTAAACAAAATAACCTCAGCCGCTTTCTGCTCCCTAAGGCTAATAAAAAAGATAGAAATATTTCTGCGCCCCGAACTACTCAAAATAGTAACAATGGCACTCATTCTCACGAGGATTGATTACTGCAACAGTCTGTATCTTACGCTTGCTATGGGTCTCGTAAAGAGGCTTCAGATACTGCAAAACACTGCAGCTCGCTTCCTTTTTAAAATTCCGAAATATGAGTCAGCCAGAGGAGCAATTAGGAAATTACACTGGTTGCCAGTCAAGCAACGATGTAGTTTCAAAGCTCTCTGTATGGCCTATAAATCTCTACATGGACTCGGGCCAGACCATTTAAAAAAGGAACTCAAATGGTACGTTCCCGCTAGGACACTTCGATTAGAATCTGCTAGGAACCTGATTGTCCCCCCATTTAGGACAGCCACCTGGGGTGGAAAGAGCTTTTTTAGGGCCACTGCCATGCTTTGGAACAGTCTCCCACTGACATTAAAAGCTGCTCCCTCCCTACTTTCCTTTAGAAAAGCCTTAAAGACCTAGCTTTTCACTCAGGAATAGAAGATATCTGCACATCTGCCTGATCCGTCAACGACATTGTCACAGCCTAAATCGGACTTCGATAGCGCCAAGACGCCCTAGGGCATGAGTTCGCGCTTTATAAGTTACATTTACATTACATAACATTACTGATGTTGTATCTTATTCCAGTTCATGGCTGCATTTGTAAAACTGTACAGAGACAAATATAACTAATAAAAGCAGATTTAAACAAAAAAACAGCAGGAGTTCTCTAAATGGCCCCAAACTAGTTCCCAGGGTAAATATTCCCATCCCCCAGGTGATATGAAAGCATGGAACTCTTCAGGGAAGCCTGGAGAGAGGGGTTCCAGGAAGTGTTATGTTTGTGATCAGGAGGGTCACATGAGAGGGGACCCCAAGTGTCCCAAGCGGGCACAGCCCCCCAACAGTTGGCAGACACGGGTGATGGCTAGTGTAGCGCTTGGGGAGGAGTTGGTCCCAGGAGGATGTGGGACCCAGCTGAGCTGACCCATGTCTCCCTAGGGGACAGTGAGATGGTCCACAGAAACCTAATGCCTGATAACACTAAGAAGTACAGGCAGTGGGTGACCATCAATGGACAGAGGGTAGATGCTCTGAGAGACACAGGAGCCAGTGTGACTACTGTCAGGTGTTACCTGGTGTCTGAAGAGCAGGTAGTCCCTAATATACTTCACTAAGTTGTGGCAGTTGGCAACAGTGAGCGCTTCTGTAAAGTGGCTCAGGTTCCATTTGAGTGGAGGGGAGTTTCTCAGGTTCCTTGCGAGTAGCTGTGAGCCCGACCATGCCTGTGGATTGTCTGCTGGGGAATGACCTGGAGCATTCTGACTGTAAGGAGGTGGAATATAGGTCACACTTGGAGATGTTGGGGTTACCTGAGTGGGCCTGCATAACCACACGGTCCATTGCAACCCAAGGTAATCAAGAAAACCTGGAGCCTGAAACAGTGGCCCAGGTGTCTGCCGGAAGAGGGGGCAGGGGGCACAGGAAACCCACCCGGAAATTCCCATGATCCAGGAGGAGGCTGAACCTGAGGGGGACACCTGGTACTTACATGGGAAGAGGTAACTGAACTGGGTGACTTGCCTGAGCTGACCCATTGGCAGCAAGAAGGGGATCCCACCAGGGAAGAGTTCTGCATGGAGCAGAAGGCATGCCCTACTCTCGTGGGTCTTAGGCAACAGGCTGAGGACCATACAGCTGGCAAAGAGGCCAGGTCACATCTGATTTACTGGGAGAATGGTCTCCTCTATAGTAAGCCTAAGGCTGCTGAGCCGGGGCAGCCCGAGCGCTGGTGGAACCCCTCCGCTTCAGAGACTTGCTACTGGGTCTGGCTCATGACATGCCATTGGCAGGACATTTGGGGCAGGATAAGACCTTTGACAGACCTGTCACCCATTTTTACTGGCTCCAAATGCAAAGGCAGTCAGATGCATTTTGCAGGTCTTGCCACACTTGCTGACAAGTGGGGGAAAGTATAAAGCTCCCCTCCAACCATTCCCTGTCGTGAGCACCCCTTTTGAGCGGGTGGACATTGACATTGTGGGGAATCTGGACCCCAAAGATGCAAGAAATTACCCGCCCCCTATTTTCAACACATGGCCCTATACAAGGGTCCTAAGATTCATCCTCTATCTCTGGAGCAGATCAAGGAAAAAAATGAGTAGTTACATCAAGTTTTACAAATTGAGTAATAATTTTATTAGTTAAATAATCATTTCGATAGTTTATAAAAACACATAACGATAGTCACAACAATTGATGATCAATAAGACAAGGTTCAAAAAGACATATATATACCGTCCCACACACCTACTTCAAACAAAACATTCATATCATCATACATTCCCAGGATTCATCATAGAGACTCACACATCATTCACACAACTTTAAAGGAATGATATAAGGTAAAAATTGTGCATAACAGCCACAAGATGGTAAGATGACAGAAAGAAATACAAGTCATCAAGGGGTAGGGATGAAAGTGATCCAGCTGCCCCCACACGAATAACGCCAACGTGCGTTTCGGTGTGTTGCCCCAGCCGGGGCTACACCTTCATCAGGGCGGAGATGGACAATAAGGGGTGGGACAAAACACCTGCAAATATAAACGAAAGAAACATGTATTGTTTTTTCCCATAAAGCATATTCTTATATATATATGTCACCCAAACAATATTTTAAATCAAATCAATAACAAATCCTTGATGAGCTCCAGAAAACCTACAGTAAAACTAAATAGTTAATATTACAACTGGAATAGAGAGCTAACACATAACAAATCAAAAACATCAACATACACCGAGAGATACTTTTTATTCAACAGTCCATAAGGAGACTCCTCAGACACATAGACCCACTCATCACCGTAAGACCGACAATAAGGGGTGGGACAAAACACCTGCAAATATAAACGAAAGAAACATGTATTGTTTTTTCCCATAAAGCATATTCTTATATATATATGTCACCCAAACAATATTTTAAATCAAATCAATAACAAATCCTTGATGAGCTCCAGAAAACCTACAGTAAAACTAAATAGTTAATATTACAACTGGAATAGAGAGCTAACACATAACAAATCAAAAAACATCAACATACACCGAGAGATACTTTTTATTCAACAGTCCATAAGGAGAATCCTCAGACAAATAGACCCACTCATCACCGTAAGACCAATCTGGACCCCAAGACAGCCATAGGCGACAGGTTTATCCTGGTCTTGGTGGAACATGTCACCCAGTAACCGGAGGCTATCCCTCTCAGGACAGTGACGGTGCCCGTCGTGGCCCATCAAACACAAGGAGATGATGGACAGAGTGCTGAAAATTTTCAAACACTCACCCCCAGTCACAGATCTGGGTTGAATCCATCATCATTCTTTAGCTCACTTTGCCACCCCAGTTCAGACACAGCTATATGCAAATCAGTCTTGACCCTGTGCCTCATGGGAACAGTCCAGACCGAACTGCCAAGCCATGTCTTCCCTAGACCGGAATCAAGCATCCTGGGACCGGTTTCGGGCTAACAGCCCTCATCAGCCAGGCTAGCTTGAATCCAGTGGCAAAGTTAGCAAGGGACCCATTTCTGGGCATACCCTGCCAACTTAGGGCGAACAAAGCAAACACAAGGAGATGATGGACGGAGTGCTGAAACTTTTCAAACACTCACCCCCAGTCACAGATCTGGGTTGAATCCATCATCATTCTTTAGCTCACTTTGCCACCCCAGTTCAGACACAGCTATATGCAAATCAGTCTTGACCCTGTGCCTCATGGGAACAGCCCAGACCGAACTGCCAAGCCATGTCTTCCCTGGACTGGACTCAAGCATCCTGGGACCGGTTTCGGGCTAACAGCCCTCATCAGCCCGGCTAGCTTGAATCCAGTGGCAAAGTGAGCAAGGGACCCACGTCTCGGCATACCCTTCCAACTTAGGGCGAACAAAGCAAACACAAGGAGATGATGGACGGAGTGCTGAAACTTTTCAAACACTCACCCCCAGTCACAGATCTGGGTTGAATCCATCATCATTCTTTAGCTCACTTTGCCACCCCAGTTCAGACACAGCTATATGCAAATCAGTCTTGACCCTGTGCCTCATGGGAACAGTCCAGACAGAACTGCCAAGCCATGTCTTCCCTGGACCAGAATCAAGCATCCTGGGACCGGTTTCAGGCTAACAGCCCTCATCAGCCAGGCTAGCTTGAATCCAGTGGCAAAGTGAGCAAGGGACCCACGTCTGGGCATACCCTGCCAACTTAGGGCGAACAAAGCAAACACAAGGAGGTGATGGACGGAGTGCTGAAACTTTTCAAACACTCACCCCCAGTCACAGATCTGGGTTGAATCCATCATCATTCTTTAGCTCACTTTGCCACCCCAGTTCAGACACAGCTATATGCAAATCAGTCTTGACCCTGTGCCTCATGGGAACAGCCCAGACCGAACTGCCAAGCCATGTCTTCCCTGGACCGGAATCAAGCATCCTGGGACCGGGCCCAGGCACTCATGGGAATCTTTTCCCATGTGGGTTTCCCCAAGGAGGTGGTAGTAGCCCGAGATACCAATTTCATTATCAAGCCCTGGCACTCATATATACTGTATCATAAGTAAAAACTTTTATCAAAAGAACAAGCATATCAAAGTTAAAATAGTTTAATATTTTCTTGTAAAGACTCCAGCCAACACGTGTTTCGTCGCTCGGGACAAGACACCCGCGACTTCTTCAGGGCTTAATATGACTGGCCCCATATTTCAAGCCTTCTGACTGGTTATACTTCCGTCCCAGCCTAAATATGGCTGGGATATATAATGTATCAATGAAAGGTGGTATCCTAGCAATATCAAAAGTGCACGATTATATTAAGCTTCGTGCTTAAATATCAGGCTGCGTACTCCATCAGCCAGTGGCACGCTGTGTATTGCAGCGTCCACGCTTGAACAGACCCCGGCGCCTCAGTAGTACCAATTTCATGTCGCTGTACATGAAGGCTATGTGGAAGGAGTGTGGGTGAACTGCAAATTTACCACTCTTTACCACCCTCAAAGTAAGAGGCTAGTTGAGAGATTCAACCATACCCTGAAAGGCATGATTGGGGGTCTGTCAGAACCCATGAGGCCTAAGTGGGACCTCCTTTTGCCATGCCTTCTCTTTGCCTACAGGGAAGTACCACAGAAAGGTTTGGCTTTAGCCCCTTGGAGCTGTTGTACGGGCACCCTGTTAGAGGACCTCACAGTTGGGTCAAGGAAGGTTAGGAGGAAGCTCCCAGGAAGCCACCCCAGGATGTGTTTAGCTACATGCTGGCCTTCTGCAACCAGGCAGCCTTCTTCAGGAAACTCGCTCAAGCGAACCTAGAAGCAAGCCAGGAGGACATGAAATTATGGTATGACCAGAATACCACTCTGGTTGCATTTCAGCCTGGTCAGAAAGTGTGGGTGATGGAGCCAGTAGAGCCCCATGGTCTACAAGACAAGTGGTCTGGCCCCTATGAGGTGAAGGAGCGCAAGAGTGATGTCACCATCCTGGTGGACTTGCAGACTCCTAGGAACCCCTTCAAGGTCCTGCACTTGAACTTCCTCAAACCCCATTTTGAGAGGTCTGAGTTAGCCATGCTGTTGGCTACTGATGATGTAGTGGAAGAGGAGAGTGAACCTTTACCCGACCTCCTGTCTGCCAAGGAGCAGGATGGGTCAGTGGAATGCATGGTCCTCTACCCTACACTGACCCTGGAGCAGCAGGGTGACTGTCATCTGTTGCTGGGGCAGTTTGCCACCCTGTTCTCACTCACCCCAGGTGTCACCCATTGGTGCACGCATGATATTGACATTGGGGACAGTCCATCCGTAAAGCACAAGTTTTAATGGTTGAGAGACAGAGTGGAGGATAGCATCAAGGAGGAGGTGTCCAAGATGTTACCTTTTGGGGAGATTGAGTCCTCCAGCCGTACTTGGGTTCAGCCCAGTGGTCTTGGTTCCCAAAGATTCTGCACCCGGTGTTACTTCAAAACTTCGGTTCTGTGTGGACTACTGTGGGCTCAATACTGTCACTAAAACTCACTCACACCTCATACCCCTAGCTAATGAGCTCATTGATCGGCAGGGAGCTGCCAAATTCCTCAGTATGTTTGATCTGACGTCTGGGTACTGGCAGATTTCTGTGTCCGAGGGGGCACAGGAGAGATCAGCCTTTTCAACACCAGAAGGGCACTGCCAGTTCCATATATATGCCCTTTGGGTTGAAGAATGCCCCTGCCACCTTTCAATGGTTGGTCAACCAGGCCTTGGCTGGGCTGGAGGATTTCAGGGCTGCCTACCTGGATGACGCTGCAGTGTTCAGTTCCAGTTTGGATGATTACTTTCAACATCTCTGGAAAGTGTTGAAGGCCCTGCAAAGGGCAGGCTTCACTATCAAGGCCAGTAAGTGCTAGATAGGGCAGGGGTCTATGGTGTACTTGGGGCACTAGTTAGGAAGCGACCAGGTGGTATCCCTACAATCCAAGATTGACACCATTTTGGCTTGGGCACCCCAAACCCCAGACAGAGGGGAGAGCCTTCTTAGGTCTCACCAGGTACTACCACAGGTTTGTCAAAGGGTATGGCACCATTGTTGCCCCCTTGACTGAGCTGACTTCAGGGAAGCAGCTACTTCAGGTGATCTGGACTGAGGCATGCCAGACCACTTTTGATGCCCTGAAGGAGGCTAGGTGCACAGCGCCCGTGCTCAAGGCTCCTGACTTCTCCAAGGAGTTAGTGATGCAGACTGATGCCTCACAGCATGGTGCGGGAGCTGTGCTCTCATAGCTTAACAAAGAGGGCCTAGATCAACCCGTAGCTTTCATTAGTAGGAGTCTACTTCCCCGGGAACAGAGGAGGAGTACAAGTGAAAGGGAAGCTTTTGCTGTGGTAGACCCTGAAGAAGCTAAGATCCTACTTGTTTGGGACTCACTTCTGAGTTCAAATAGACTACAGGCCCCTCAGATGGTTAATGCAGATAAGAGGTAAGAACCCTAAACTGTTGAGGTGGTCCATCTCCCTACAGGGAATGGACTTTACGGTGAAACACTGCCCTGGCACGGAACATGCCAATGCTGATGGTCTGTCAAGGTTCTGCCGCCTTAGTGAAAAGAACTCCCATCAGGTTGGGTAGTTTTCCCCACCTGAAGCTGGGGCTGGCACGTGTTAGACCTGGGATCTTTGGTATATTTTTCCCCTGTCTTTTTGCCTCTGACCTCCTGTTTTTTTACTGTGTGCTGCATTTAGGGGCATATTCACAAGGATTCAAACTCCGATTTATCTCCACCTTAAAGCAACAAAAGTGGAGATAGATTTAACACCCCATTCACAAGCTGGTGCAAACTGCAGACAACGCCAGTATTCCCACGATAACTGCCCCAAAATCTAACACCACGGCGGACACCACCAACTAACCCTAATGAGATGCAGAGTAGGCGTTCCCGTGCAAAAACACACGAAAAAACAACAACACCACTTTCACAATGAACCAACAGAACTGAGAAGCGAACCAAAAACAGGCGATAAGCCGCGGTAGCCGCAGGTATTTAACACCTGCCTCAAGCAGGTGTAAAGATGGACGTCTACCTGCAGTAGGCAACGGAGCCCCGCACACAGCCATACCCGAAGAATAAACGACGCCATGGAGCTACTCATCATGCAGCTCGGAGCCCCAACAGGGCCACAACACCCACCGCCACCACCCCCATGTCCGCCACCCCCCCAGGACCCAGACCCGCACCCCCCCGGACCACCACAGAGGCAGTGTAGAGTAAGACAGCGGACCTACCGAAAACGCACCACTCTCACAGACCTAAGGCCCGCGGAAGTCATTGCCCACTACAGGCTCAAAAGGACAACCATCCTACGCATCATGACCCACATCGCCCACAGGCTGACGGTCCCAACACAGCGGAGAACAAACATCCCTCCGCAGACAAAGCTGCTGGCAGTGCTGCACCTGTTGGCCTCTGGTACCTTCCAACCAACAACTGCCAGAGTCGGAGGGGTCTCACAGCCAGCCCTATCAAAGTTCATCACACCTGTCCTGGATGCCATCATCAGCTTCATACCCCAGTACCTTCACTTCCCCAACACTGCACAGGAACAGCTGGAGACTAAGCAAGGCTTCTACGCCATAGCCGGATTCCCGGCCATGTTGGGGGCAATCGACTGCACACATGTTCCACTTGTGCCCCCTGCGGATACTGCACACCACTACCGCAACAGGAAGCACACGCATTCCATCAATGTGCAGGCAATAGTGGACCACCGGGGACTCTTCACCAATGTCGTCGCCAACTACCCAGGCAGTGTGCATGATTCCTTCATCTTCCAACAGTCCATCATCAACCAGCGCTTCCAGGATGGCACATATGGAACGGGACTGCTTGTTGGTAAGTACCAAATCAACACACCACACATCCCACAGCCACTAACGCACAAGGCACAACTGTGGGGATGTACACGTGACCAAACCACATCCGACATGTCAAACTACACGACCACCTACCAGACACGACTACACCACTCCATGGTCATCCTGGGCTACCCCTGCACCCAATACAGACTTCACATGGCACCACAGCCACACAACAGCTGAACGTGTGGAGATGCGGAATGCAGCCATGACACATGTGAGGCACTGCTCTGCCCTCATGACCCTACCCCAGTCTCCCGCAGGTCAGCGACCCGTGGCGGTGGGCCCGTGTCGGCCGCGGTGCATCCGGGGCGACTAGCCCTGTGCGACTCGAGTCATCCCCCCTTGTAGTTCTGACATTGCATGTCTGTGTGCCTGATGACTGTTGGTGTAGTTGCCAGCACCAGCTACTCCCTGAGGGCTGGCTTACACTCACCCCACACACAGCCAGAACAGGCGTCACTGAATTGGTGAGCCTGCCATCACATCCTGCCGAACAAAGTATTGACTCTTTTCTCCCTGCACTGTCACAGGTGATCAAGGATATGCACTCTGCTCTTGGATGATGACACCCCTCCGGGACCCGCAAAACACACAAGGTGATGGACGGAATGTTGCACATTGGCAAAACATTCACCCCCAGTCACAGATCTGGGTTTAATCCATCGTTATTTTGCTCACCACGCCATCCCAGTTCAGACATGGCCATATGCAAATCAGTCTTGACCCTGTGCCTCATGGGAACAGTCCAGCCCGAACTGCCAAGCATGTCTTCCCTGGACCGGAATCAAGCATCCTAGGACCGGTTTCTGGCTATCAGCCATCATCAGCCAGGATAGCTTGACTCCAGTGGCGTAGTGAGCACGGGACCCACGTCTGGGCATACCCTTCCCACATAGGGCGAACAGCAAAACACACAAGGTGATGGACGGAATGTTGCACCGACCCGAACACACCCGCCCAGAGGCAGTACAATGCGGCCCACATATGCACCAGGGGCATCGTTGAACGCACATTTGGCGTGTTGAAGTCACGTTTCAGGTGCCTGGACGGCACTGGTGGGAAGCTCCTGTACAGCCCGGATGTCGTGTGGAAGATGATCGTTGCATGTTGTGTGTTGCACAACATCTGTGTTCGCACCAGGGCCCCATGGATCACAGTTCCAGATGTACTGGACGATGATGGTGATGATGGGGCAGGTGGCCCACATCCCACTGCAGCTGCGGCACGAATGGCCCATAGGGACTCCATCATTGACACTTACTTCTCATGAGCACGTCACATTGTGACCGTCCGTGGCATTCATGGGACAGTAGTAGATGTCCAATTGCACTGCATGTGTGCATAAAACATATTTGCAGGTTACAGGTTGGAATTGTACATTGTCATGTTACATATCTCTGGGGTTTCAGATGTGATTTGCCAGGTTGTGTACATTTTCCGAACCAGTTGTGTCCTGTGTTCAGTTGTGGAGGTGTTGCTGTTTGTACCGGGATGTTGTCAATGTCGAGGTGCACTTCTGCTTATGTGCGTATGCTGCACGGTGGGTGTGTCGCTCCTGCGGCTCTGATTTGTCTGCCACTGGTCTCTTTTATGCGGTGTGCCTGTAGGTTCTGTTCTTCCACGGTGCTTGGATGTTGTGGTGTGCATGTTGTCCTCTGCAGTTGGCCAGGGTGCATCCGTGGTACTCCGCTGTTGATGTATTTTGTTCTGTGGCATTATCCGTATGCTGTTCTTGTGCTTTTTCCCGCATTGCGCGTGAGTATTGCTGCCCTCGCACTGGTTGTCACTGTTTTCTTATCGCGCTTTGGCCCATCGCAGCTTTTTTCGCGTTGTGGTTTGTGTTTTTATCTCCGTCGAGGAGGTTGTATCACGAGCATTGGCCGCGGTGTCGGCCAACTATCGCATGCTACCGCCGTGTTGTGAATTCCACATTGTCACGGGGTTATTTTTCCACGATAGGCTGCGATGTTGAAAGTTGCGTTGCTCTACTCTTGCGGTAATTATCACAAGTTCTTGTGAATATACCCCTTAGTTTTTGCTGGTTTTAGAACTCTGCACACTTTACCACTGCTGATCAGTGCTAAAGTGCCAGTGTTCCTTGGGTAAATTTGTCATTATGATTGGTTATCAATGATTGGCATATTTGATTTACTGGTAAGTCCTTAGTAAATGCACTATGTATACCCAGGACCTGTAAATCAAATGCTACTAGTGGGCCTGCAGCACTGTTTGTGCCACCCAACTGAGTAGCCCTGTAAACTAGCCTCAGGCCTGCCGTTGCAGTGTCTGTGAGTGTAGTTTAAACTTCCATGTCGAGCTGGCAAGTGCACCCACCTATTCAAAACACCAAAGATCTGGCAGTAACAGGCACCCTCATAAATTTTATATATAGGATTGTTATAGGCGGATATTCTTATCTTCACCCAAATTCAGATGCTCATTTACACAGTCTGAACTAATCCTCTGTGCCTACTTGGTTAATTTTAAAACAAGAAAGGAAAATAGAAGTAGTCAGTCAAGTCACTCAACATACACCATACCCATTCTAATTAAGTGTATGTGTACAACAAAGAAAAATGTGTAGAGAAATGAGAAAGTATCTCACGTGCGCACCACCAGAGGAGCTACTGGCAGGTTCTCACCAGCTTGCCCACGTTTTTGTCATCAACGATAACTTTCTCATATAGAAAAAGTGTGTGTCCAGTGAAAAAGGTGTAGAAACAGAACATAGAATAAAGACCCCGTGAAAAACGAGACAGGAGAAGTCTCTAATAAAATTGAGCTAAACTCACACACATACTTGTAACTTTTTAATCCACAATGTGAGTTAGCCCAGCATTAAAAACACGGCATGTTGTGAACCACTTCAAGGACGGCCAACATGTTTCATTGCCTGTTATATTGGCGGCAAATTCGTCAGGGCAACCGAGGTCAGTAATCACCTCCTGGACATCTAACGTTAAATCAAGAATGACTGACAAACATACAAAAAGAGAATGAATTTTTTTTTAAAGAAAAACACCTCCAATCGCAGCTTATTTCAGTACAGGTATTAATAAAAACAGAGACTGGACTTCAATATAGCACCAAGTCATGTCTTGTAGAGATCGTAATATTTACCTAGTGAGAGCCATGGGCCCACATACCAGCTCCCACTTAGTTGTAAGGGTGTATATCGTTTATACTTTTGATCCTTTTAACAGCACGTTCGTTGCTTATAGATTCATCTGTGGAAATAGACATATCTCATTATATGCTCCTAAATAATGCCCCTAGAAATGGCACACCATCATTCTTATAAATTTCATAGACCGGGGACTCCACCTTTCACTCCCAAGTGCGCCCCGGTATCTGATTCAGTATTTGACTTAAGGCATGCACCCAATTTTAAAACAAACTCACACAGCATCATCTATGCCGATCTGCATCGTCTGCTTCGTTTTTAGCAATACCCGTACCATGTGAGGAATATCAAGGGACCTACACATATGATTGTATTGAGCATTTGGGAATTCAAAGATGGCGCACGAAATACTAGTATTCGTAGTGAATACGTAACGGCGATCATGTGACTGTAACAACGTCATGACGCTTGAGTAGGTTAACCGCGGCTTGTTGAAATAGAAGGAAACCATTTGTGAGCAACACGCCGGGTTGAGTTACCGCGTGAAGGTTTCTGGATAGCGGTAAGGGTATGCATGATGACAAGATGGCTGTATTAGTGATGCAGTTTTGAAAAAGGAATACAAGGGTGG
This sequence comes from Calotriton arnoldi, assembly GCA_963921515.1. Lineage (NCBI taxonomy): Eukaryota > Metazoa > Chordata > Amphibia > Caudata > Salamandridae > Calotriton > Calotriton arnoldi. The sequence continues at coordinate 35,728 of CAWUFW010016937.1, read as the reverse complement.
GTATGAACTTTGAATGAAGAAAGCGACACCCTTTCCAGGCATGTGGGTTGGGCCACTTGGAAGTGCTCGGGCATTGCTAAAAACGAAGCAGACGATGCAGATCGGCATAGATGATGCTGTGTGAGTTTGTTTTAAAATTGGGTGCATGCCTTAAGTCAAATACTGAATCAGATACCGGGGCGCACTTGGGAGTGAAAGGTGGAGTCCCCGGTCTATGAAATTTATATGAATGATGGTGTGCCATTTCTAGGGGCATTATTTAGGAGCATATAATGAGATATGTCTTATAAGCAACGAACGCGCTGTTAAAAAGGATCAAAAGTATAAAAGATATACACCCTTATGACTAATTGGGAGCTGGTATGTTAGCCCATGGCTCTCACTAGGTAAATATTACGATCTCTACAAGACATGACTTGGTGCTATATTGAAGTCCAGTCTCTGTTTTTATTAATACCTGTACTGAAATAAGCTGCGATTGGAGGTGTTTTTCTTTAAAAAAAAATTCATTCTCTTTTTGTATGTTTGTCAGTCATTCTTGATTTAACGTTAGATGTCCAGGGAGGTGATTACTGACCTCGGTTGCCCTGACGAATTTGCCGCCAATATATAACAGGCAATGAAACATGTTGGCCGTCCTTGAAGTGGTTCACAACATGCTGTGTTTTTAATGCTGGGCTAACTCACATTGTGGATTAAAAAGTTACAAGTATGTGTGTGAGTTTAGCTCAATTTTATTAGAGACTTCTCCTGTCTCGTTTTTCACGGGGTCTTTATTCTATGTTCTGTTTCTACACCTTTTTTCACTGGACACACACTTTTTTCTACATGAGAAAGTTATCGATGATGACAAAAACGTGGGCAAGCTGGTGAGAACCTGCCAATAGCTCCTCTGGTGGTGCGCACGTGAGATACTTTCTCATTTCTCTACACATTTTTTCTTTGTTGTACACATACACTTAATTAGAATGGGTATGGTGTATGTTGAGTGACTTGACTGACTACTTCTATTTTCCGTTCTTGTTTTTAAATTAACCAAGTAGGCACAGAGGATTAGTTCAGACTGTGTAAATGAGCATCTGAATTTGGGTGAAGATAAGAATATCCGCCTATAACAATCCTATATATAAAATTTATGAGGGTGCCTGTTACTGCCAGATCTTTGGTGTTTTGAATATATGACGATTGGAGGGTGATCTGGCACGTATATCCCTCTTCAGCTCCTTGTTGAAAGCAAAGTGCACCCACCTGCCAGGCCCAAACCTCCCCTTTTCCTACATGTAAGGCACCCCTAAGGAAAGCGCAAGGTAGCCCCCTGGACAGGGTGCAGTGTATGTGAAAGGTAGTGATGTGTTTTACATGCACTGATAGTGAAATGCTGCCAATTTTGTCTTTCATGTTTATGTTAATGTTCATAAGAAAACTTTGGGGCATATTTACAAGAAGTTGCACCACCGGAATGTCACTTTTGCCGACATTCCTGTGGCGCAATGCCTTGTAACATATTTACAAAGACACTTTTTGTGGCTTAACACCGCTTTATAAATAAGCTACCCTTTCACACAGGTAATTGCGTGAAAGGGGCTTGCAATGGGTGTTGCTGTGAGCATTACACCGCAACACCCATTGCTTTTTGATGCTGCCCCAGATTTACAAGAATGTGTAAATCTGAGGCAGCGCCAAAAACTAATGGCATGCAATAGCAGGCATTAGAATGGAGCAACAAGGAAAAACACTTTTATTTCTCCTCGTTTTTGCTTTTTCTATGTATGCTGCTTTCTGCAGCACACATAGAAAGAGCAAACCGCCACTAATGATTGTTTATGTGCAGGAAGGTGTACCTTCCTTCACATAAATAATCATTAAATAATGGCATCTTCTTTGTGTGCTGCAGAATACAGCACACATAGAAAAAGCAAATCGCCATTATTGATTGTTTATGCGCAGGAAGGAACACCTTCTTGCTCCTAAACAATCATTCCCTGCAACACCGGCACCCTTGGATTAATGCGCAAGGGTGTCTCCATTGGCGCTAGGCAGCTATTTTTAGCGCCAGTGCTAGGAAAAACACAGGGGTGCGCCATATTGTTGTAAATACAGCGCATCGCTGCGTTTTGGAAACGGCAGATCATGGAGCTGCAAAATGTGCCGGAGCTTCGCGCTCCGTCATTTCCTTGTAAATATGCCCCATTATTTATTTTTGCTTAGGAAAGGGATTAGGTCACTCTCGCATTACAAAAAAATGTATTAGTCAAAACTCTGATGCAGGGTTAATTTCTCTTCTTATCTAGGCTGGCTCTTAGTCTTAACCAACTGAATACTAGGATCTAATCGTGTATTCAGCATGAACAAATAGGCAGTCAATCTCCACTAAACTTACCTGTGAGTTTTCCTCACATATATATTCATAGCAAATATCGTGAAACCCTGACTGGATTTTAATTCATGGTGGATCGGCGAGTTTGGCAAGAGCAACGCATTGCAAAAGAGATCAGAAATGTGTAACGTGAAGTAACAGAAGTGGAACGCACAGAACTTAAAACTTTGTAAGTAACTTTTACCACCAAATGTTGCTTTTAGCTGTTTCGATTCAGGAAAAAAAATCAAAACCTTTCTATAAAAGAACAAATGCTGCTCCTCTCCAGTAATCTTCATAATTGTTTGTCTTTTTAAAACAATTTTAAAAAGCCAGGAGCCTCCAGTGGGTACACAGAACAAACCAGCAGAGTGAGTCGGGGCCCGTCCAAATGTAGAAACAGCACGTCAGTTTTAGTAACAATAGGCCCAGTAAAGGGGGGCGAGGGTGTGTTTCTGGGTGGCCTCTGCTTGAGAGTAATGGGGCCCCTTGTGTTTGAACAGTCTGAAGGTTCAAACGAGCACCACCAAACATGGTAAAAGGGAGCAAATGACAGTTTTCAAAGCTCCCATGTTTGCACTTCGCATCAGACTTCACAGCAACGTTCCCGAATGCGCCTCATCTGTCACAGTGCAGTACGGGATGCTTTCATATCCAACCGAGGCGCGCGCTCAGCACATCATTATACTTCATGCACTTCAATGGGGAAAAGGAAATCTGGCAAAGAATGTGCTCCCCTTCGAGTAGGAAAAAATGCGAGAACTATAACAAACAGCAAAGAAATGTAAATGGAGAAGCAATATGAAAATCCCCTCACATTTGTCACCCGCCAGCCTGTTGGGAAAATTGCAGACAGCCATATTGAAAATCTGAAGCCACAGGCTGCATTCTTTGCTATCGCGATATTTTTTTAATCATACACTGCCTCGAGGTACATAGAGTTCATGGCCATGTTCATGAAAATGCATTTGCTGCATAAAACAATATTTAGTACAAAGCAAGCATATACCTAGACAATTAACAAGCCAGCTAAATAACCAGTTGTTTTAAGCAGGCCAGGGCTTTTCTCATCCCTGGCTTAGAAAACAATGAGCGCAGGTGATGAGGGAGAATTCATCAGAGAACTGACCTTGGCCCATATCACCTACTTTCTCAATGAAAGAAGTCAACAACTTGGACGTCTGCCATAGCTAGAATGAAAAAGGAGGTCTGTTAGGTTTGAAAATGCCATTCCTGCTATGCACTCGTATCATTCTACATTAGGTTAGCAGTGTGTGGCTAAAGAGATGCCATTTGTATTCACGTTATGCAACCCACTGAGTTATCCCTGCAACGTGCAAGCTTTAGTTAGCAAGTGTGACTCCATTTTGTATTTCGTAATCCCTATTAGGCTGTGTCTGAACTAGGCTTCATTATTCGTATTGCTTGCCTCAGCAGAACACTGTATTTAGTTATTATTTTTCTTTCCTGTTCAAGCTGCTTCCTGACTTACTAATGAATAAGCCATTCTGCCCTCGCATGCCTATCCGAGTGTGTAGTTCTGCTCCCACGTTAGGAGATGCTGAGATTCTTCGTGGTAACCTTGAGTTGCCGATAGCATGTACCCATCTGGCAGGTGGTAGCCCATCCTTCTGTGCCTTCTTTGTTCATGTTCGGCCCAGGCCGGTAACTTTCCACTGTGGGCGTGGTTGGGGGGTTCTTGCAGGAATGATCATGCATTGCAGGCCGTGGGGGAGCCAGTCCCTCGGCAGACATCTTAGGGTGCAGGTCAGATTGGACTCCTCTGCAGAGTATTGCTAATAAATGCTTGTTTGTATTCTCTACTGTCTGACCGACTCTTCATTACTTGGGAAGGCATAGCAGGTGGTTGTAAATAACCCGGGTGGCCCCTAAGGTCCACTTCCTTCAGGTCTGAGGCAGATATTTCTTAATCAAAGTGCCTGCCTGCTTGCATGGATGAGATTAACCCAGGGGCAAATAGTGCCACGCAAACAGTGTTTGTAACAAGCATTGGCAAAGCCAGCAAGTCTTGCATATGTGAGATATTGCTTTTTTCAATGTATTTAATCATCTTGCAAAGCAGTGCGGCTATGCATGGCTGAAAGATAAAAAAAAAAGCACTGGCCATGTCATATTGCTTTCTTTAAATTGCTGGTGGGATCATCTCAGAGGGAGCGCGTGCAACGCAGTCGGTGTAGATGCCCCCTGCCTTACCAGCAATAAAAAAATGCTATGGTGCGACCAACTCTGGCCCCCTCATAGCATTTTATGTAACTGTCAGCCATGCAAACAGCAGCTGCTCTGCTGTGCAACATAGCTAAAAACATTGAAAAGCTAATAGATAATTTAGGCCATACCTATTGACATTGTCAATGCTTTGTTCTGGCGGGATAGGAGGGTGAGGGTGAAAGCAACAACGCAGTATGAGAGAATGATAGGGTGGAAGCAATGATGCAGGGCGGGAGGGTGTGGGGTGGAAGCAACAGTGCAGAACAGGAGGGTATGGGGTGGAAGCAACAACACAGGATAGAAGGGTTGCTGTTGGAAGCAACAAATTAAGACGAGAGGGTGGGGGTTGAAAGTAACAACATTGGGAAAAGGGTGGGAGAAGTGAAAGGAACTACACAGAATGGTAGGGGGTGGAAGCCACAATGCAGGACAGGAGGGGGGGGAACAACAATGAGGGACGGTAGAAGAGGATATGTGATGGTGCAATGCATGCCATTACATTGCATGCCGTTGCAACGCCAAACTTTACCCCGACTTTCTGTCGGGGGAGCGCTGGAAGTTGGAATAGATTAATTTTCTATTCCAACTCCAGTGTGTGCAACAGTAGGGGAGGTGTTGGAGTTAAATCCAACACCTTCTACCCACTGCTGCACACCTTTTTCTTTGCAACGGCATGCGATGTAACTGCATGCATTGTAACAGTTGCGTTGTAAAGGCTGCTTCCCGGTAGAAGTGGGTGGAAGGATGGAAGCAACAATGCTGGCAAGGAACAAAGCGGGTGAGAGTGACAAGCAACAACGGTGGACAATGGGGGCAAGCAGCAATGTGTAATGGGTGCGGGAGTGACAGTGGGAAGGAACAATGTAGGAAGGCAACAATACAGGGTCGAGGCAACCAACAATGCAGGACAGGAGGGTGTTGCGACAAGCAATAATGGGCAGCAGGACAGGAGGGGTGAAGATGGCCTCCAAACACATGCACTCTTACAGAGTGCTGCAGTTTAAAAGAAAAAAACTAGCTCTGAATGTGCGAGCAGTGGAAGGACGCTGGGCAAGGAAGTCGTACTTAGGCCATGCTCCTGGGGATGGACAAACACACAATGAGGAAGTGAAGCCGCTATACATTGACCAAAGAAAAACAAGGAAATGAGAGTGGCATTGAAGCCAATAACTGTTGAGCAATAGACGGGCTCTAATCTCCCTATAAGAAAACAAAATGTTTTTCAAGTGACAGCTTGTGCGCTGTCTCAGGAGAGAACAGCTGGTCTCATTCATGGTCTCATTCAATGTACAGCCACACTGACAGTGGCATGACCTACTCTACTAGTACGTGGACCACACTTAACTCGCCAGAAGCTGGCGGACTGATGTCTTGCCAATCTGCCTCAATCTCCCATCATACCAGCAATGATAACAGTCTCACACCAATGGCAAGACCCTCTGCTGCAGTTCTGGCCACTGTTCTGGATGCCACTGACTGCCATTTTCAAATCAGTCAGCTGTGACTGTGCTACTCCCCAATAGTTGAGACACTGGCTACTTTCAAGCTCTGTCCACCCCCTTTGGTTTGTCCCTGTCTTGGCTCCCCTACAACATTGATTGATGTTAGGGTAGATTTTGAGGGTATAGTGCAGGGAATTGTGTGAAATACAAACTCTCCTATCAGAAAGGAGTGCATTCAGGGCTACTACACCTCGCTTCAACTGAATGCAATTTTGTGATTTCAGCTATCAGAAAATGATATTTTCCTGTGCCTGGTGAAGACGGTTTGGGGGGTTCTCACCTGCAAAGAGCACCTTGTAGATTATGTACAGCGTGCCAGTTAAATGACACTGAGTCATCACCACTTCCATTTTTAATAACAAGCTGTGCGTATGTATTTGTATTTGTAGAGCATAAACTTAGCTCAAGAGAAATGGAGCAGTAAACAGAGGCCAGGTCTGCAGGAATGTGCATGTGCAAATAGGTGGACTTTACTGTGCATACACAACCTTGCACACAACTCAGACACATGTGCACAATGCTGCAGGTGTGCTGACATTGGTGGTGGCATGCCTTATCGTGCACATGACCAGTCACATTCACAGTGCATCCGCATTTTGGTGTCAGAGTGAGATGTGTCCTTGTGCAGGCAATTTTTATGTGCGTGGTGCTGTGGCAAGGGGGCCATTTTGCCACCCTGCCACATGTCAAGTTGTTGTGCCACTTTGTCATTTGAGGGGGCACTTATGGAGTGGTCTGACGTTGACCTTGGACTATGTTGGGCTTCCTTTTCTGCGCACATTTAAAAGTCTGTGTGATGGGCAATGTGTTGTATGAGAAGGGTGATATGTCCCCATGCCACCATGGACAGGGGTATCCGGGACATGATCCACAGTGAATGTGCCAGGTCATGTGCACGATAAGGCATGCCACCACCAATGTCAGCACACCTGCAGCATTGTGCACATGTGTATGAGTGGTGTGAAGGAATGTGCATGTGCATATAGGTGGACTTTGCTGCGCATACACAACCTTGCACACTACTCAGACACATGTGCACAATGCTGCAGGTGTGCTGACATTGGTGGTGGCATGCCTTATTGTGCACATGACCAGTCACATGCACAGTGCATCCGCATTTTGGCCTCAGAGTGAGACGTGTCCATGTGCAGGCAATTTGTATGTGCGTGGTGATGTGGCAAGGGGGAAAATCTGACATCACCTGCATTTACTTGCAATGTGCCCACTTGCCTGTTTATGAGATGCAGTCTGGTGTACACCAAGTGGGGAAACATCTAGTGAGTCTGCATACCACACACACATGCAATGTCACAACGAATTGACCATGTAGGCTGCTGGATAAAGGTTGCACCTCCAAAAATGCACACAAACAGCACACTTCACTCAAAGGGCGACAGAATACAATGAGCAGGGGGACGTGCCAACAACCACACAGTATGTGAACAATGCAGAACAGGAATGTATCACACCAATATGTACTGCATGCCTTGTCTGTGTGACATACTTGCTGAACCACAATGTACCTGTAAAGCTGCCTCACTGCCAAAGTATGACAACAAGCAAGGATAGCTAATTTGAAACAAATCATGTCAACCGGCCAAATGCCACCCTCAACCCCTATGTAAAATTGCACTCCTACCCCCCAAGTATACACATCTGCCACACAGAATACAGCATTCCACATCAGTGTGAGTTTCCCATCACACCATCATGTGCAATTCAAATTAACGGTTTGGTAAGTCAACTGTGTCAGTGAACAAATATGCAGTCAGGTAGTCATCACCCACATGCCAAGCCAGGCATTGAATAACAGAACCTGGACAGCAGGTATCATCCATGGCAGCAGCTGCGTGGCACATACACAAACACACATCACCCGCACATTTGCATCTCTTGTGAGGGTGGCGTTGACCAGGCCTGAGCACCATAAATAGGCATCATGAAATGCACATATACCAGAAAACTGACCACTTACACACCACACGTGGGGTCAACCTTGAGGGTAAAGGGTGTTGACACTATGGGGCATATTACAAAGCCCCAATCGCCACCACAACGTCACTCATTTTTGACGTTGGGGTGGCGATAGGGTCAGCGCACCATTATCAAGGCAGCGTTAAGTCACTCAATGTGGCTTAAAGCCACGTTCAGTGGCTTTACGCTGCCTTGAGAATAGGGCCCCTTTCACGCTAAACTTTGTGTGAAAGGGGGCGTGCAGTGGGTGTTGTGGTGGGCGTCCCACCACAACACCCATTGAAGTCGACGCTGCCATCCATTATCAAGTTAGGCGAGAATAGGTGGAAGTGCTGATCTGAACACCAGAGAAATCCTGGGCCTACTGTTGCAAAACTAGGAGAAATGCATTAAATCTCCTTGTTTTTGCTTGTTTTATGTGTGCTGCCTTGTGCAGCCCACATGTGAAAAGCCAAATTCCATGGTATGTTCATGTACAGGAAAGTGTCCCTTCCTGTATGTTAGACCTGGCATCCTTGGCGTGGGTCTCCCTTCCATTTTTTCACTATGCCTCCACTGTTCTTGACATGTTTTTGCTGGTTTAGATGCTTTGAGCACTTTGCCACTGCTAATCAGTGCCAAAGTGCAAGTGCTCCCTATGATAAATTAATGTATGGATTAGTGACTCCATGTTTGGCCTATTTGATTCACTGTCAGACCCTAGTACAGTGCACTGTTTGTGCCCAGGGCCTGTGAAGCAAATGCTGGTGGTGGGCTTGCAGCACTGGTTGTGCCACCCACAGGAGCAGCTTGTACAGTTTGTCTCAGGCCTGCCGTTGCAGAGCCTGTGTGCAGTCTGGTACTGCCATGTCGACTTGGTAAGTGCACCCACTTACCAGTCCCCAAACCTTCCCTTTCCTGCATATTAGTCACCCCTAAGGTAGGCCCTAGGGCAGGGTGCATTGTATGTGTAAGGTAGGACAAGCCCTGGTGTGTGTGGCATGTCCTGATAGTGAATTACAGCCAATTTCGTTTTTCACTATTGTAAGGCTACCTGTTCCCATAGGCCAGAATGGGCAGTTTGATTATAACATCTTATAATCCTAACTGACCCAGGGAACATGGTAGAAAAACGAATTTAGTATGCCTGAACTCAGAATGATAAAATACATCTTTTAGTGAAGTTGGTTTTAACATTCTGTGTTTGAAAATACCACTTTTAGAAAGTAGGTATTTTCTTGCCTAACCATCCAGCCTGCCTCTGCTAGCTTGTGTATTGTGTGTCTGGCTTTGTGAGTGACAGGGGCTGGGGGACTCCAGGAGACAGGGTGAGTCAGCACAGGGCTGAATAGACCTATCTTCATGAGGAGTGGTGGGAGGAGTAGCACCTGGGCCTGAATAGGGCTGTGCCTGCCTTCCACAATGCTGGCTCCACCTCCTGTGGTGCGTCTGATGTCCCTGGCCCACACTGACAAAGAAAGAGGGTGTGCACTGGCAGAATGCACCCAGAACTGGTTTGGACTAGGCACAGGACCCTCTGCCTTCAGAGGACAAAGGATTTATGGGTATAAATATTGGGGCCCAGACCCCAAGACTTTTGATCACTTCTGGGAAACAAGAAGAACCTTTGCTGAGGAGAGGAACCAGAGAAACTGAAGGAGGAGACTATCCCTATGATGTGTGCTGTTTGAGGGATTGGCCTGCAGTGGTTACCTGATTGCCAAAGAAAGGAGAAAGGAACTTTGTGCCTACTTTCATCATCTTGCAGAAAATCTCCAAGGGCTTGAATATTGAATTGAATATTGAGGTTGCCTCCTGCTGAAGTCTCAGGGATACAAGACTTCACCAACCAGCTCCCCTGAATTCCCTTGCTGGGAATTTGAAGTGCCTACTGTTGTGTTGGGCCTCCTGAGAGACTGCGTGTCGATGGGAGCTGGAAGCGCGACTCACGAAGAAGAAGCGTGTCGCCGCCGCAGCAGTTGTCGTCGCATCGCCAAGAAAGCGTGCCGCCGCTGCCGCCATCGCATCACCGAAGCGCCTCACATCACCGGAGCAGAGTGTCACCGTCGCAGCAGACGCCGTCGCATCATCGGAGAAGCATGTCGCAGGGCCTGTCGTGGCTCAGAAGATTCACCGAGTCGCCGCACGGCCATTGGGCGTCCACACATCGCCCTCTTCTTGTCGCATCAAGAGGAAGACGCCATTTTGTTTCATTGCACCGGGTCGTCATCGCATCGAGGCGCTGCTGGTCGCATCGCCACAGAAGCACAGTAAGAAACCAACGCATCACCTCCCCACGCAGTGAAGAACCAACGCATCACCTCCTCTCCGGTAAGGAACCAATGCCTCACCGTCCCCTATGCAGCAGTAGGGAACCGACGCATCACCTCCCCCGGAGCAAGGAACCGACGCATCACCGTTCTTCCGTGTAAGGAACCGATGCATCACCTTCCCTGCAACTCTTTTGTTTGTATCGCGTTACGCACCCAAAGGTACATTGAACGTAGAGTGTCGCATTTATCACCTGCATTTGCACTGAACTATTTTCTACCATTGACAGTCATATTTTTCATAGTTTATTGTGGATTTTTGTCGTTTTGGGTCTTGTGTTAAGTCTCTATACAAATACTTATTTTTATAATACAACCTGTGTGGTGTCCATCTGTAGTGTTGTCACTGGGTTACTGTATGTGTTCACAAATGCTTTACACACTGCTCTGAGATAAGCCTGCCTGCTCGTGCCAGGCTACCAAGGGGGTGAGCAGGGGTTATTTTAGTAGTGTATCCCCCTTAGCCTGACTAGAAGCAAGGGTCCCTATTTGGACAAAGGTACCTACCTCTGCCAACTAGAGACCCCCAGTTCTACCATTGGTGGCAGCGGCGGAATTCTGGACTTGCATTTGTGACTCATATACAGTGATTGGTGTACACTACTAGCGAGTACAGACCAAACGCAACCACTTACATTTTGGTAGATTGTTTTTTCCTGGGATTTCTATTTTTGCCAAGAACTGCCAAGTTTATTGCCCATGAGCAAAACAGCGTCCATTGCATCTGTGGATTTAGATTTTGAAGAAGAAAAGCTGGAAAGTTACACTGTAAAACAGCTGAAATACCTCTGCAGGAAATTGAAAGTTGCTATGACCGGTCTCTCCAAGAAGGATGAGTTCCATAAGGCGCTGAGGGCCTGGGTGGAAGCAAAGAGTACCCCTGAGCATGTGGAAGAGCATGAGAAGGGGGCTGAGGATGCAGGAGGGCAGCTAGATGGACTATTGGGTCCAGGGGGGAGGAAAGCACCGTCCCCAGCAGGTAGCAGTGTTTCTTCCAAGGGCCTGTCCCCGGGAGAGCTGGAGGACAGGGAGAGAAGTAGGGTGCATGAAATGGAGCTGACCAAGCTTAAGATGGGTGGGCAGTTAGAATTGGAAACTAAGAAATTGGCCCTAGAGGAAAAGAGGATGCAAATGGAGCATGAGAGAAGTTTGAGGGAGTTGGAGTTGAAAGCTAGGAGCTCAGAGATTACTCCCTCTGGTGGCAGCACATCGTCCATGCCTGTTGAAGCAAGGGCGTATATACCTAAAGATGTGGTGAAAGAGTTTTATAAGAATGATGATATTGGTCAATGGTTCAAGGCCTATGAGGTAGCTATGTCCTCCCACCGGGTCCCTGAGAAGGATTGGGGAGCGGCGTTGTGGGGGCGGTTCCTTAGTGAGGGGCGGCCTACCTTATTAGACTTGCCCTCTGAAGTCCACAATTCTTATGGTCATATGAAAGAAGCATTGATGTCCAGGTATGGGTTGACTCCTGAACTGTATAGGCAGAGGTTCAGGAATTGCAAAAAGTTGGAAGGCAGTACCTGGGTAGAATATGAGACTTTTTCTTTGCAGAGCATTGGATGGTTGGGTGAAGGGTAGCAAAGTGAATGATTTTGAAGCGCTCTTTGATTTGATTGCATGGGAGCACTTGTCAGGAAATTGTTTTCCAGAGCTACGCCAGCACCTTATTGATAGTAGGCTGACTACCCTAGGAAGCTTGTTGAGGAGGCGGACCGATGGGTTAGAACCCGGGTCCACAAGGGTCACGTGGGAGACTCCGCCAAAGGTGGGCAGGGTCCCCAGCAGAAGAGTGGGGGGGTCAAGGGTAAACAGAGGGAGTTCCAGAAAGGGCCCCAAAGTAATCCCCAAGGGAACCAAGGGAAGGGTTCCCAGCCTCCCCCTGAAAAGAAGCCAGGGGCCCCGACAGATAAGCCTGTTCACAGGGGGCCCAAGACTTGCTTTAAGTGTGGTAAAGTGGGCCACTGCTCCTGGGAGACTAGATGTCCCTTATATGGAAAATCAGCACCCACTGGTGCACCACCCCGGCAGGTAGCTAGTGTAGCCCTGGGGGAGGAGATGGGTGCCCAAGGTGGGTGGGGTCCCGTAGCAATGTCCTTGGTCTCTTTAGGAGACAGTGAGATGGTCCCCAGGGCCCAACTGCCTGATAACACTAAGAATACAGGCAGTGGGTGACCATCAATGGCCAAAGGGTGGAGGCTCTGAGAGACACCAGAGCCAGTGTGACAGCTGTCAGTTGTTGGCTGGTGTCTGAAGAGCAGGTGATCCCCAATGCATTCTGCCCAGTAGTTGCCGTGGACAACTCAGAGAGCCACTGCAGAGTGGCTCAGGTTCCCTTTGAGTGGGGGGGGTCTCAGGTACCTTTCAAGTAGCTGTGAGGCCAGCCATGCCTGTAGGCTGTCTGTTGGACAACGATTTGGAGAGTTCACCTTGGGCAGAGGTGGAGAGAAGGTCTCATTTAGAGATGTTGGGTCTGCCTGAGTGGGCGTGCACGACCACTCGGTCTATGGCAGCCAGTAGAGGTGTTCAAGAGGACCTGGAGCCTGAGAGGGTGGCCCAGGTGCCTGCCTTGAAGAGAAGAGGCAGGGGGCGTGGGAAACCGGCCCCCGTAGTTCCCACGGTCCAGGAGGAAGCAGAACCTGAGGGGGATGCTCTGGAACCTACAGGGGAGCAAGTGGCTGAACTGGGGGACCTACCTGAGCTGACCCATTGGCAGCAGGAGGGAGGCCCCTCCAGGGAGGAGTTCTGTGAGGAGCAGAACAAGTGCCCTTCTCTTGTGGGTTTGCGGCAACAGGCCACAAACCAGGCAGCAGGTGATCAGTCTGGATCACATTGGATCTACTGGGAGAATGGTCTCCTGTATAGCGAGCCTAAGGTTGCTGAGCCTGGGTCAGCACGTGTGCTGGTGGTACCCCAGCGCTTCAGAGCCTTCCTACTGGGTTTGGCTCATAATGTACCTTTAGCAGGACATCTGGGGCAGGGCAAGACCTTTGAAAGGCTTGTCACCCACTTTTATTGGCCCCCAGAAGCGCAAGAGTTCAGACACTCATTGCAGGACATGTCAGGCATGCCAGGCAAGTGGAAAAAGTGGGAGGAAGCACAAGGCTCCCCTCCAGCCATTCCCTGTGGTCAGCACCCCCTTTGAACGGGTGGGTATTGACATTGTGGGGCCACTGGACCCCAAGACAACCATGGGCAACAGGTTCATACTGGTCTTGGTGAACCATGCCACCCGGTACCCGGAAGCCATCCCTCTTCGGACAGTGACGGCCCCTGTGGTGGGACGTGCACTGATGGGGATTTTCTCCCGTGTGGGGTTCCCCAAGGAGGTGGTGAGTGACCGTGGTACAAACTTCATATCCAAGTATATGAAGTCCCTGTGGCAGGAGTGCGGTGTTACCTATAAGTTCACCACTCCTTGCCACCCACAAGGAAATGGGCTGGTTGAGAGATTCAACCGGACCCTGAAGGGCATGATTATGGGTCTGGAAGAACCCATGAGGCGTAAGTGGGACATCCTCTTGCCATGCCTTCTCTTTGCTTACCGTGAGGTGCCACAGAAGTCCTTAGGGTTCAGTCCCTTTGAACTGCTCTATGGTAACCCGGTAACAGGACCTCTGAGTTTGGTGAAAGAAGGCTGGGAGAAAGCTCCCAGTAAACCTCCCCAAGATGTATTTAGCTACATGCTGGCCTTTAGAAACCAAACTAGGCGATTCAGACAACTCGCTGAGGTGAATCTGGAAGCCAGCCAGGAGGAGATGAAACGTGGTATGATCAGAATGCCACTCTGATCGAGTTTCAGCCTGGGCAGAAAGTGTGGGTCATGGCCCCCGTGGAGCCTTGCGCGCTCCAGGATAAGTGGACCGGACCATTTGAGGTGGTGGAGCGCAGGAGTAACGTCACCTACCTGGTGGACTTGCGATCTCCCAGGAACCATTTCCGGGTCCTACATGTCAACCGCCTAAAGCCCCATTTTGAGAGGTCCGAAGTGGGCATGCTCCTAGCAACAGATGATGGAATGGAAGAGGAGACAGAACCTCTTCCTTGACCTCCTGTCTGCAACAGAGCAAGATGGGTCAGTGGAGGGTGTGAACCTCTCTAACTCCCTGACACCTGAGCAGCAGGAAGACTGTCGCCAACTGTTGGGACAGTTTCCTGACCTGTTTTCCCTGACTCCTAGTGTCACTGATTGGTGCGTCCATGATGTGGACACTGGTGACAGTCCTCCTGTCAAGCACAAGGCTTACAGAGTGACTGACAGGGTGAGAGCTTGCATCAAGGAGGAGGTCTCCAAGATGTTTGCATTGGGGTGATTGAGTCCTCTCACAGCCCTTGGGTCAGCTCAGTGGTCTTGGTCCCAAAGGCTGCCGCGCCTGGTGCCACGCTCCGGTTCTGAGTGGACTACCGAGGACTCAATTCAGTCACCAGGACTGACGCGCACCCCATCCCCAGAGCTGATGAGCTCATTGATTGGTTAGGGGCTGCCCGGTACCTCAGCACTTTTGACATAACGTCTGGGTACTGGCAGATCGCCTTGACTGATGGGGCCAAAGAGAGGTCAGCATTCTCCACACCAGATGGGCACTACCAATTCAGGGTTATGCCCTTTGGGATGAAGAATGCCCCTGCCACCTTTCAGAGGTTGGTCAACCAGGTGTTGGTTGGACTGGAAGATTTCAGTGCCGCCTACCTGGATGACATCGCAGTGTTCAGCGTCAGTTGGGAAGAACATCTGCGCCACCTCTGGGAAGTGTTGATGGCGCTGCGGAGGGCAGGCCTCACGATCAAGGCGAGTAAGTGCCAGATCAGGCAGGGTTCCATGGTGTACTTGGGACACCAGGTTGGGAGCGGCCAGGTGGCGCCCCTACAGCCCAAGATTGATACCATTCTGGCTTGGGAGCCCCCCAAGACCCAGACAGAAGTGAGAGCCTTTCTAGGACTCACCGGGTATTACAGGAGATTTGTCAAGGGGTATGGCAGCATCGTTGCACCCTTGACAGAGCTGACTTCCAGGAAGCAGCCCAAGAGAGTGATTTGGACTGACACCTGTCAGAGAGCTTTTGACACCTTGAAGACTGCCATGTGCACGGCCCCAGTGCTCCAGGCGCCCAACTTCTCAAAAGAATTTGTTGTTCAAACAGACACTTCAGAGCATGGTGTAGGGGCTGTTCTGGCACAGTTAAATGAAGAGGGCCTAGACCAACCTGTAGCCTTCATCAGTAGGAGGTTACTTCCATGGGAACAGAGGTGGAGTGCTATTGAGCGTGAGGCATTTGCTGTGGTCTGGGCGCTGAAGAAGTTGAGACCATACCTGTTTGGGACTCACTTCCGGGTTCAGACAGACCACAGGCCCCTCAGATGGTTGATGCAGATGAGGGGTGAGAATCCAAAACTGTTGAGGTGGTCCATTTCTCTACAGGGGATGGACTTCACGGTGGAACACCGCCCTGGTACAGAACACGCCAATGCTGATGGTCTGTCCAGATTCTTCCGCCTTAGTGATGAGAACTCCCTAGAGGTAGGATAGTTCTCCCCACATTTCAGCTGGAGGGGACATATGTTAGACCTGGCATCCTTGGCGTGGTTCTCCCTTCTATTTTTTCACTATGCCTCCACTGTTGTTGACATGTTTTTGCTGGTTTAGATGCTTTGGGCACTTTGCCACTGCTAATCAGTGCCAAAGTGCAAGTGCTCCCTATGATAAATTAATGTATGGATTAGTGACTCCATGTTTGGCCTATTTGATTCACTGTCAGACCCTAGTACAGTGCACTGTTTGTGCCCAGGGCCTGTGAAGCAAATGCTGGTGGTAGGCTTGCAGCACTGGTTGTGCCACCCACAGGAGCAGCTTGTAAAGTGTGTCTCAGGCCTGACATTGCAGAGCCTGTGTGCAGTCTGGTACTGCCATGTCGACTTGGTAAGTGCACCCACTTACCAGTCCCCAAACCTTCCCTTTCCTGCATATTAGTCACCCCTAAGGTAGGCCCTAGGGCAGGGTGCATTGTATGTGTAAGGTAGGACATGCCCTGGTGTGTGTGGCATGTCCTGATAGTGAATTACAGCCAATTTTGTTTTTCACTATTGCAAGGCTACCTGTTCCCATAGGCCAGAATGGGCAGTTTGATTATAACATCTTATAATCCTAACTGACCCAGGGAACATGGTAGAAAAACGAATTTAGTATGCCTGAACTCAGAATGATAAAATACATCTTTTAGTGAATTTGGTTTTAACATTCTGTGTTTGAAAATACCACTTTTAGAAAGTAGGTATTTTCTTGCCTAACCATCCAGCCTGATTCTGCTAGCTTGTGTATTGTGTGTCTGGGTTTGTGAGTAACAGGGGCTGGGGGACTCCAGGAGACAGGGTGAGTCAGCACAGGGCTGAATAGACCTATCTGCATGAGGAGTGGTGGGAGGATTAGCACCTGGGCCTGAATAGGGCTGTGCCTGCCTTCCACAATGCTGGCTCCACCTCCTGTGGTGCGTCCGATGTCCCTGGCCCACACTGACAAAGGAAGAGGGTGTGCACTGGCAGAATGCACCCAGAACTGGTTTGGACTATGTACAGGACCCTCTGCCTTCAGAGGACAACGGATTTATGGGTATAAATACTGGGGCTCTGACCCCACGACTTTTGATCACTTCTGGGAAACAAGAAGAACCTTTGCTGAGGAGAGGAAGCAGAGAAACTGAAGGAGGAGACTATCCCTATGCTGTGTGCTGTTTGAGGGATTGGCCTGCAGTGGTTACCTGATTGCCAAAGAAAGGAGAAAGGAACTTTGTGCCTACTTTCATCATCTTGCAGAAAATCTCCAAGGGCTTGAAGATTGAGGTTGCCTCCTGCTGAAGTCTCAGGGATACAAGACTTCACCAACCAGCTCCCCTGAATTCCCTTGCTGGGAATTTGAAGTGCCTACTGTTGTGTTGGGCCTCCTGAGAGACTGCGTGTCGCTGGGAACTGGAAGCGCGACTCACGAAGAAGAAGCGTGTCGCCGCCGCAGCAGTTGTCGTTGCATCGCAGAGAAAGCGTGCTGCCGCTGCCGCTGTCGCCATCGCATCACCGAAGTGCCTCGCATCACCGGAGAAGAGTGTTGCCGTCGCAGCAGACGCCGTTGCATCATTGGAGAAGCGTGTCGCAGGGCCTGTCGCGGTTCAGAAGATTCACAGAGTCGCCGCACGGCCATCGGGCGTGCACGCATTGCCCTCTTCGTTGTCGCATGAAGAGGAAGACGCCATTTTGTTTCATTGCACCGGGTCGTCATCGCATCGAGGCGCTGCTGGTCGCATCGCCACAGAAGCGCAGTAAGAAAACGACGCATCACCTCCCCACGCAGTGAAAAACCGACGCATGACCTCCTCTCCGGTAAGGAACCGACGCATCACCATCCCCTACGCAGCAGTAGGGAACCGACGCATCACCTCCCCCGGAGCAAGTAACCGATGCATCACCGTTCTTGCGTGTAAGGAACCGACACATCACCTTCCCTGCAACTCTTTTGTTTGTATCGCGTTACGCACCCAAAGGTACATTGAACGTAGAGTGTCGCATTTATCAACTGCATTTGCACTGAACTATTTTCTACCATTGACAGTCATATTTTTCATTGTGTATTGTGGATTTTTGTCGTTTTGGGTCTTGTGTTAAGTCTATATAAAAATACTTATTTTTATAATACAACCTGTGTGGTGTCCATCTGTAGTGTTGTCACTGGGTTACTGTATGTGTTCAGAAATGCTTTACACACTGCCTCTGAAATAAGCCTGCCTGCTCGTGCCAAGCTACCAAGGGGGTGAGCAGGGGTTATTTTAGTAGTGTATCCCCCTTACCCTGACTAGAAGCAAGGGTCCCTATTTGGACAAAGGAACCTACCTCTGCCAACTAGAGACCCCCAGTTCTAACACTGTACATGAACAAACTGTACTTCAAAATGTCATTTTGTAACTTCCATGTGTGCTGCACGAAACAGCACACATGAAAGTTAGAAAATGCCGTCTTAGCTTTGTCCATGTGCAGGAAGCAACTACTTCCTACACATGAACAAACCTCCCTGCTCGCAGACACCCTTGCACTATGGTGCAAGGGAGCCTGCGCTGGCGCTAAGCAATGTAATTTACTTCCATTGCAGGGGGAAACGCCAGGCTGCACCATATACTTGATAACATGTTTGAGCCTGGCGTTACCAAAGTGGTGGTAAGAGCCGTGAAGACAAGATGGCTAACGCCTCTCCCTGCCACTTCCTTGGTAACATGCCCCTGTCTGTTCAGACAGCAACAACAATCGAAACTCACGCCGAACCATACGCACAACGGGTCAGTCAAATGGAGGGCACTCAGCAATGCATGCAATAAAAACATGAAGGACGACATGCACACCAGACAAATCACAATAGACAAAGCAACATGGATGTCCATGTGTACTACATAGTGCAGCACATGTTGAAACAGCAAGTAAGCTCACATTGCTAATGTGCCTAAAGGGTGCCCTACTCACACATAACCATACTTGCACAAAACACATGCACATGTGCAGTACCCTGCAATGCTGCGTGTCCGTGAGCCACATTGACAAGGCAAGTGACAGTGCATGATGAATATCATGCCTGCAGGCCCAACCTTTTAACATGGTTCAGGCCACCTCACTGAGGTGGCTGAGTGTGGACAACATCCTTAAACAAGCAAGTCACACTCTGACACATCCTTGTGTACATACAACCCCTGACGTAAACAAGACATCTGAAGTCAAACAATGCACACCTCTCACAACTCTGACCAAGACCCATATTCCACCCAGTTTGCCTCAGCACAGCATTGTAAATGCACAGAACTCAAAGGCTCACTACCTGAAAGGTATAATGGGCAGCTAAACCAAAGCTGCAGGTGCCACCAGCACACAATGCAGTGCACACACAGACAAATCTGAGCCCATCAACATTGACTACTATGTGGGCCAAATTGCATTACTCACACAAATGAACAGAGGCCACAACTTGTGACGCTTGTGTGTAGATATTGTACAATAACATTTGTCATAGTTGGAAACTGTGAGATGACAATGTACAACTACAACATCACATCCGCAATTTCCTCAAAAGGTATTCTACCTTTACTACGCGGTCATTACTTCAGTATTACCATTACTAAGCATATTTAAGTTTGCAGATGCCATTACTTAGCATGCATTTACTTAGCATGCATTTACTACGCATGTTCCATTACTTAGCATGCACTTACTACGCATAATGGAGTTACTGTGCCAATTTAAGCAAAATAAAATTAGTGCAAAACGGGATGTTCTAAAAAAATACCCGAGAATTAATTTTGAAAATATTGTGCCGCACGGATGAACAACAAAAAATATTTAACAAAAACGGTACTCCCAAAAAATACCACTCTGATGAACAACACAGGGTACTTAAAAAAAATACATCATATATTCTCTTAAGCAGGATATCGTCTGGTGGGTGTTGGCTATCCCGTTGTGTCTGTTGTTTGTTTGTATGGGGTGTTATGTCTTCCGATAAACCCTTGTCACTTTGACAAAAGGCCCTGGCGTATCAGCTACATCGCCAGTGTCAGTGTTTCCCTCTGCCAGTTTCTATCCTCCCTTGTCCTAGCGAAAATATTTATATAGGGGGGAGGCCCTTGCTTGTATTACGGGCTGTGACACACAAACGTAGTCAACAGTGAAAATATACATATATTCAATTTCTGCGGATAGCTGACAGCCATCGCCCGCACCCCCACTCTCGCCCTTCTAAATATGTCTCACCGCTTTAAAAAGAGCGATCTACCATCCGCGTCCGGAGTAAGAGAAGGGGGCGAAGTGATAAAGTCTGGTACCGTATGTTCTTTGTGGGTACGCTCCGGTGCCCTCCAATTTCTGTGGAGAGCTGACAGCCATCGCCTGCACCCCCACTCTCGCCCTTCTAAATATGTCTCCCCGCTTCAAAAATAGGGATCTACCATCCGCGTCCGGAGTAAGAGAAGGGGGCGAAGTGATAAAGTCTGGTACCGTCTGTTCTTTGTGGGTACGCTCCGGTGGGGTGTGCGGGTGTGGGGTGGGTGGGAGTCGGAGATCTCTGTTTCCAAAGGAGCGTTGTGTGTATTTGACGCCCCCATTAGAATGGTATGGTCCATATGGGTATTGTCCCCCCTCTCCACGAAAGTGATTAATATTGCTGCCATCACGTGCGGTTTTAATCACAGATATACAGCATCCACCTGCCTCGGGCGGCGCTAATCTGCATACATTAACCAAGAGGCCTGGCACTCATTAGGATCGAGAAAATAATGAGGGTTATTGGAGGGGGAAGGTGACCAAGACGCTGGGGGCGCGCGCTGCTCAAGTGAAAAACAAGACGAGAGTAATATCGTCGGATTATAGGATGTCGGACATATGTAAAAAATTATAACAATTGTAAAAATGAGTATTAAAAAAAGTACTCAGGTATTTAAAATAATACCTGAGTATTAATTTTAAACAAGTATTTTTAAAATACTTACCCACCCAAAACCCTATTTCCCTGTCATCCCGTGCCAGGGGATAGGTTACTAATACGTTTAATTTTATGTTTTAATGTACCAATAACGCGTAGTAACGGTATGCGTAATAATTAACTGCGAAGTAAAAGCATTTTTAATGTATTTGTATATATTTGCGAAGTAAAAGCATGCGCACTAAAATCATTCGTAGTAATGGTATTTGCGAAGTAAAAACTTTGCAGTAAATACCTGCGGAGTAACGGTATGCTAAGTAACATCATATATTCATTTAACTCATCCAATGCATGATTGTACATGACAAACACTGTTAAACTGTATCTCCCCTATCACATTGCAGAGGGAGAGACATCACCTCCTGGACAGCAGACTGGCCCAACCTTCACTGATGACGAGGAGGAATACCCCACCATCGATCAGGAAGCACTGCAACATCTGCTAGACTCCTTCAGCACCCCACCTCAAGGAGCAGGGCAGCCCAGCAGCATTGCGGCAACCCCACCCCCTGCACAAACCAACCAGCAGCAAGCACCTCCCACCACAGCTGCCTCCCCGGACCTCGAGGACCCGCACCTGGCCTTCCAGCGCCGTGTGCTAGAGGTCCAGCGGGAGATGGCGGAACAGGTGCAGGTGGGGTTTGAGTGCCTGGCGGACAAACTTGAGGCCATACGTGGGTGTCTGAGTCCCATCCGGGACCACATGCAGAAGATCACGGACACCCACAGCCAGCTCGATGCCCTCCAACAGTCCATGGCTGACATTGCTAGAGTCATGATTCTGAGACAACAACAACTGTCTGCTCAGAGTGGCTCCAGCAATGTCAGCCAGGATTTGGCTGTCGGATAATGGAGAGCATGGAGCGGATGCAGGCACAAGATATGGCTGCCAGGGCGAGGTTGCTGGGATCTATCATGCCCTGCACCTGCTCATCACTTCATTGCTGCCACAAGGTCTGGCGCAGATGAATGCTGCTGCTGCCTCCACATCCTCAGCTCCGCCACCTGATGTGTCAGTGCCTCACAGTGCTTCACCCACCATACCACCACCCATATGTGAGGCACATGACACATCAGAGGACGAAGAGGAGGGTGAAAGTGCATTTGTGCTAAGGAGGAAGCGGTAGCATCCATCTGCGCCAAAAGGCCAGTTTCCTCCTTGGTGCTGGGCTTAGTATCATGCCACGGAAAATCTTCTTGCACTGTCTTCCACTGTCCCCCGACAATCACCTTGGACCTCCACATGAACTGCCATATCACTTTTTACTAGCCAATGCCACTGCAATCAGCCTGCGGACTGAACTATGCCTCTTCCCTTGAACCTGTTACCACCAAATGACTCTGTCTGGCCCTCCAACGGGCATCCATGCAATGTGGGCATGTATGCACTGGTCCAGTCTTCATCTGAATGTAAATAAAATTATTTAACTCATACAGATGTGTGTGGTTCTTGACCAATCAAGTATAGAAGTATGTAAAAAGTGTTAGGACACTGATTCACCCAGAAGGTACACCAAGGGAAATACGAGCAATGTACCTGTTTTACCTGATACAGATAGGCAGTGAGATGGCGGTGTTTGTGTGAACTAGCGGTGCCCCCATTGCTCCAAAACAACCATCTAGCAATATACCAACCTAGTCCCAAGTCCTTTCATGAAAAGGCATGTGTGCTAAAATGTCCTAGTCTGTTGCAGGCCACGAGTTGTGTCCTCCTTAACACTTGTAAACAAACATCTCTTGGCATATCTACTCACACACTACATGGTGGACAAAGCCTGTTGTGATGGTGCACATTGCATGTCACATCCCAAAATACTGGACAGCATATTCACATTGATGAAGACATGGAAGGGCACATGTCCACCATACACATATGGAACCACAATGTCTGCCTCAGTGAAGTAGATTGGCAAATAGGGGCTCACCCCAAAGTGCAAGCCGTCAGTCAGTCCCTCCCTGTCGACAAACGATGTAACCTAAAATATGCCCCCTCTCATGCTGTGACCACTGCGAGCGTATCGGGCAATGTGTGTAGGGATGTGTGTGGCACTGCACTCAGCATATAGTCAGATGCACGGACAACATTTCAAGGGCGGCATCAACATGAGCCAATGGCAGAAGAAACAGCTGGGACAAGTCTCCATGACACTGTCAATACAGGGAGCAATGCAACACTTCCCCCTTGTGTGCAGCAGAACAGTGTGCCACCACCCAAACGTTAGCTGTGACAAAATCAAAACTTGACTAGTCCAGTGAGTCACGAAAGGCATTTAGGAGATGTCAACTCTGTAAAGCAAAATGCACTACTCCCAAAATACATTTGTGAGTAACGTAAAATGTGAAGTCATCACTTACTCTCAGATTACTTTTGTAATTCAGGAACACTGCTGTTCCATGTCCTGTACACAATGCACACAGATTTCTAACAAATCATGCATGGTCTGGAGAGTGAGCATACATGAACCGGAACATATCTTGCAAAGGAAGCGGATACACTGGCACTACGCAGCAAGTGTGGCTAGGTCTGTGCAATGTAGATGGACTCTGCGGAAGCAGCATCTGACATGCAGGTGTGTGACGGAATCTGTGGAACCTGGCGCATACATCCATCTCCATGATGGATAACAGTAGCTAACTGTATTCACTTGCCATGCAATCTTACTAGGTTATGTGCAAAATGGGCAACAATGTGCTGTCCAAATCCGTGAGTCACACAGAAGATGTAGAACGTCACAGACGACTGTCCCTAGACTAGGACGTCAATTCAAATTGACACCCTGTCATCAATGCAAGTTCAGTGTGCTCACATCTAAGGTATCATATTTTTATTAGAACAGTATAAATATTCAAGTGACCTAAACTAACACTTATCACTATAACTACTACTAAAATCTAAACTAACTATAAAATAATTTTACTTACCTAAACTATCTACCCTAACTAATCCTAAACACGCAACAACACATCATAGACATCAACCCCCCTCCCACCCTTAAGGCACACTGTTAGAAATGGGATCTCTGGTTGGCTAAGGCTTGCGCCAAAGCCAGGCAGAGACCACCACTCTAGTCAGGGCAAGGGAGTTACACACCCAAGATAACCCCTGCTCACCCCCTTGGTAGCTTGGCACGAGCAGTCAGGCTTATCCCAGAGGCAATGTGTAAAGCGTTTGCGCAACACACACACACAGCAGCAACCCACTAGGCACACTACAAACGGAACTCCACACAAGGTTATATCAAAAATAGCCTTTGTATTATCATAAACACATAGAATAGTAATCACACATTTACACTGTGCCAACTGGCACTGGGCAATATCTACAGGGGATTATATACACATGACAGGGCCAATTGGGCCACTGTCAGAACCATCACAAAGTGAAAAGAGTAAATGTAGAACTTATAATAAATGTAGCACAAATTGTAGATGTAGAATACAACCACTAATTACTGGCAAAACCTCGTACTCAGCATCGTCCTGCAATCATAAATCATATTATGCAGTCATCATCACATTAGGCGTGAAATATATTCTGCGCCAACCTCACCAGCATAAACACATTATGCAATCATCTCATAAGTCTAAACGCATTAGACAATAACCTCACAAGCATAAATACATTATGCAGTAGCACATAAACAGAACTCTTAGATTAGGGAATAACCTCTTAAACATAAATCATAGAATGCAAATCTCCTCATAAACAGAAACCACATTAGAGGCATAAATCACGGTGCATAACTCTCAGGACATGAATCACATTTCCTAGCACCACATAAATCACCTTAGGGCCTGGCGCCCTACAAACCTAACAGTCCCCCTGGCCAACTGGCCTTCTCAAAGGGGCTCAAATGCCCAATGTCCAAATGTCAGGGCAGCTGCCAATGCAGCAGAATCCACGTGCGCAATTGCGCTGGGGCAAAGGAGTGTACCTCACTCCTGACTCACTAAAACATGCCCCCAAAGAACTGTTGGCCTAAACGTTGCAGCTGCCGCTAATTGCCGTGCACCTGTGCATCAAAGAAGGCCTGGCACCACTTGTGCCCTCTCTTGTCCCACTCAGGGACTTCTTATCACCCAAAAATGCCCATCTCGTTGCAGCTGCCCGCGCTGGTGCGGCGCAGCTGGGAATAAGCCAAGTAAAGGGGGCCTGGCACATCTGTGCCTCTTCAGCCCCACTGGGCCTCTCCAAACCAAATTGCCCCCCATCGGTGCAGCTGCCCTCTAGCAAGTGGGGCAGGTGTAGAAAAATGGCCAAAGGAAGGTACGGGCACCACGGGCCCTCTGGACCCCCCCTGGGCCCTAGAAACAAATATGCCCCTCGTTGGAGCGGCCCGCAACGGCGGGTCCGCTCAGCAAATGAAACAAAAGGGACAACATCGAGCCCTCACTCACCGGGCTCTGTGGGGGAGTCTCGCCTCTCTTCACTCCTCCGGTCTCCTTCACAGCACGAAGGAAAGCCCCAATGTAGCCCCACTCACTGGGCTCTCTTTGTAGACACCTCCGGTCTACAATGGGCAGGGCTCTCTCTTCTCCTGGCAGCATGCGGGCTGACGACTCTGCTCCCGTTTGCCCGGTCCCTCTCCAGTGCGGCTCAGTAATCTGCGGGGCTCCGTCTTCATCACAGGAGCCCCGCCTGGATTCCTGCTCCGGCCGTACTACGCAGCATTCACGAAGGCGGCGTGGGCTCCCGCCGGACTTTCCTCTTTGGTTCGCCAGTGCGGGGTGGGCTCCCGCCTGGCTTCTCCTACACGCGGGGCTCCCACAGCTCACGGGAGCCCAGGTCACTTCCGGCGGCGCGCACCAGGCCCCGCCCACAGTCAGGCGGCTCTTGCCTGGCTTCCTGGCCGCACGATCGCGGCGGCCACGATTTATTTTCCTTGGCGGCAATGAGGGGCAGGCTCCTCTTAATTTAAAATATAAAGCGGGGTAGGCACCAGCCGTAATTAAATAATCCCATAAGCGGGTGGGCACCCGCCAATCAAAGGCTACTACAAGTGCGGTTGGGCACCCGCACTCATGAGGCACTCACGGGGAATCCCTACATCGGGATTCCCTCTAAAAGGGGCTGCAGCCTCGGCGCTGCGCAGCCCACACGCTCTTCTCTCCTCCCTCTGGGGAAAGATGAAAGCAATGAAGCACAGCGCTCCCAGGGCGCAAAAATGCAGCAAAAAGTCTTTTAAGGTCCTGGAGATCAAGGGGGCAATGCAGGGCCCTGGGAGGCAAGCCCTCATGGTGATTCCTCCTGGGCCCCAGCAGCAGCATGCCCCAGCAGGGTCAGGAACAGCACACGAACAAGAACTGAACAACTTCATGGGGTCGCAGCCCCTATACTTATACTCAGGATTCCTTTGTCTGCAGTACAGGGCATGGGGGAACCAGATGCAACTGGTTCAGGGGGGATTTGGAGCACTTTGTTTTCCAAGCTCCTCTTCCCCTTTGCCAGGTGGGGGCTAGGTGATCAGACACACCACAGGGGGCGGAGCCAGCATTGTACAGGCTGGGCACTGTCCTATTCAGAGTCAGGGGATTACTCCTCCCACTACTCCCAGCACAGATGTCCCATTCAGCCCAGCGCTGACTCACCCTTCCCCTCCTGGAGCCACACACACCTCCCAGCCCCTGTCACTCACAAGCCAGACATGCAATTCACATCAGGCAGGCAGACACATAGCACACAGAAATGCCAACTTTGAAAAGTGGCATTCCTCCAACAGTCATAATAAATCTGCGCACACCATTACGCAGCATTTATTCTCACAATTTCATACATACTAAACTTGACCACTCTGCTCCTCCCATTCCAGGAATTACCACTGACACACTTAATCAGGGAATCCCCCATGCATTCCTATGGGAGGGCAGGCCAACCTTACCAAATGTACACAGAGAGCGCACGCACTTTACACTGAACCACAGTGCTAAAGTGCCCAGAGGCCTAAAACCACCAACACCATGTCACAGAAAGGCAAAAGGTTTAGGGGTGAACCTGCCAAAAAGGGCCAAGTCCAACACACACCACGAGACAGGACAAAGACATCTAAGCTATACATAAACTAACTAAACATGTAATCTACACAAAGATATATTTTTTTGTAAATATTTATTTTTTATTTTTATGAAGAAAAAACACATCAACCCCCCACCCAAAGGAAAAGGAAACTTATCCCCAAATACGGATGACTAATTAAAATCTTATATCTACCTAACAAGCTAACACTAACTAAAATCTACACTAAAACTACTCTACCTAACAAATAAATAACTAACCTAACACTACATAATAAGAGATTTCTAAACATTGGGAAAGGGAGAAAAGGGGGATGGTGTCCAACAGGTCCACCCATCATGGCAGTCCAAAGTGCTTGTTGTATGTCCGTCACTCGTCTGTTGACATCAGACAATTTGTGCCTGATCTCTGCCAGCGATACCACAATGTCCTGAAGGAGCCTCCTGTCCCGCAATGTGAAAGAGACCACTTGATCCCCAGTTGCAGGTGGGACAGTGCCTTGGGGTGGGGGGTGCCATAGGGGCATGTGCCATCTGTCCCGGCTGGGACACACCACTGATGCCTGAGGGGCCTTGGGGGCTGTGTGACATCCCTGAGCATGCTCAGGCACCCTGCCTTCCATGTGCCCTTCCTACGCTCCCTCATGGTACCTCTTGGACATGTTGCGGTACTCCCTTCGCAACCTTCTTCACATGGCGGTAACGGTCCTTCCGCACCTGGAAGGCATGTATTTGGCAGGGCGTCATGTTGTCTGTAAAACATACACAAAGGCAAATTAGAGTCCCTTCGCCAATTTCAATTTCCTTCATACACATCTGTAATACAAGTCTCACTTCAACATGGAGCCTCACACTACAGCATAACTATGTGAAGTCAGCAAGTGACCTGGACAACGACATGTTGAAGCATGGATCAGTGACTACATGCTGGGGAGACTGACATGACAGTGCATGGTATGGGTACATGCACTGTCACTCAACAAATTAGGCTGACAGTGCCAAATGATTGTGTCATTACATACACGGGCAGAGGGTGAGCATGTACAAGCAATCGGAGGAGGGAAGCATTATCCCCTGTGTGTAGCACCACCCTCATCCTCTCCAGTGACACAGGGGTGCATGATAGGTACAATGCCCATGTGCAGGCATGTGTGTCCACCAGCACGATGTGTGGTTCATCGCGACTAAGCCAACACAGGCAATCTTGCACCAGAGTGCAAGGGTGTCTGGCGAGCAGGGATGTTTGTTCATGTGTAGGGAGGACTTACTCCCGGCACATGAACAAATTCTAAAATGCCATTTAGTATCCTCATGTGTGCAGCGCCGTGCAGCACACATGGAAGTTACAAAATGGCTTGTTGATCTACAGTTTGTTCATGTACATGGTATGGACACCTTCCTGTACATGAACAAAACATGAGCATTTTGCTTTTTCCATGCGTGCTGCACAAGGCAGTCACACATGGAAAAAGCAAAATCGAGGAGAAAGGAAGCACCACCTTGAGACCAGGATTTTTCTGGTGTAAGTTTTGCGCTGCCACCTAGTATCGCCAGACCTGATAAGCAGTGGCAGCGTCAACTCAATGGGTGTTGCAGTGGAACGACACAGCAACACCCACTGCACGCTCCCTTCACGCTAAGTTTAGCACCAAAGGTGACTCTATTATGAAGGCAACGTTAAGAAACTTAACATGCGCTATAAGCCACGTTGAGTAGCTTTATGCTGCCTTGATGATAGGGTGCTGAGTTTAGTCGCCACCACAACGTCACAAAAGTGACATTGTGGTGGAGATAGTGGCTTGATAATATGCCCAACATGTGAAGTCTTGCCGCAGAGAGGCTGAAACATCCATTCCTGTAATTCACACTCAATCATGCATTGCTGGTCTCCCGCCAGGATCCTCCCGTAGTGTATCAAGATACGCTGGCCAGTAACTACACAAACAGTCACTATGCATTTCCTTTGTGACGGCACTCCTGGAGTCATCATGCTCATAGTGTTGTTTGTGGTAATGCTTCTTCACAGATAGCGTTGGCAAACCCTGCATTGTAAAATAAATGCCTAAGCACTTAAGGCAGAGCTAAAGCATGCGTGGTAAATGCGTGCACAGAAATGACACCAATTGGGACTGAGGAGTTCCACACCTGATCCAGAGTCAATCAGGGAATGGACGCAAGGAGACAGCCTGTCAACACAATTGCAGTGGCCATACATGCCAATGAGAATGATTTGGGCAACTTTGCTGTGTGTTTGGGGAACGTGCACATTGATATGCTTGGCCTCACAGATACAACACTGCCACAACTCTGAATCCGGCATGCAGCATACCTACAATATCATAATTGTAAACTGTGGGCCCGATTCACAGAACTAACTTAAGACAAAATCCCAAACTTACTACCATTTTGGAATTCACAGAAGGCACTTACTCATTTTGGTATTCACAGAAGGCACTTACTTACTCATTTTGAGTAAGTTACTCATTTTGGTATTCACAGAAGGCACTTACTCATCAATGAGTAAGTGCCAACGGTGATCATGTGACCCAGACATCCATGCCACCGCAACATGTGCTAGTCAATTACGCTCCAACCCACCAGTGGTGTGTGGGTCCTCGAAGCCGTCAATGTCCCCTGCATGATTGGCGGTCGTCCATCTGTGAGACAAGTAAAGAAATATGTGCTGGTATTAGACTTCAATTCATATGTGTCGTATTCCTTATACCAATCATCACCATGACAGCAAATGCTACGTAATTATAGTGTGGCGTTTCATGTTGACTACACGATTGAGCCAACTTTGACTGCCATTCACACGCAGACCTGTGACAGCTGATTTTGGACAGACAAGACTGTAATGCTAGCTGACATGCCCATAATCGTAGTGTGAGTCATCCACAAGGCACCATTACTCCATGCATCCTGATGTTCTACATGCACTTTGTACAATTGAGTAGCTGCAGATTGCACAAAGCAGTTACACAGAGGTTGTTGGTGTATGACAATCTGGAGATGTCCACTTTCCTTAGACCATTTGTCCCTAAACAGAACTTTTTCACACAGCAACTATGTTCTACAGGGCAGCCTAGCTAACGTAACACAAATCATGTGAGGACAGCATTTTGTCACTACCTTTTGGCCAGCACACAGCTCACATCGACAATTCCATGGATAGTTAAACTACAGTCACCCATGCCGTACACAGACAATCGTCTGCCTGCAAGCACATTTTCTGCAGGTGTGCCAGCTATGGCAGTACAGTGCTAAGTGTTGGTCTAGTGCAGTGGGTGACACAGACTTGCAACATATGCTTGTCAATGTGATGCTGCTTTGTGTCTCGGATGTGCCAACAATATGCGCAGACGCTTTGCGTCTCCCACCTCAATCAGCAACCATTTCTCACTTTGACAGCAGTGTCACACACATCGTAATTTTCATTCCTTAAAGTCCACACAAATAAATGTGGAGTTTGTACTTACCACCCTGTAGGCCTGTCATTACTCCCACGTAGTCCAAGAGGTCTGCCTCACGTGCAAGCATGTCCTGCCATCGGTGCTTCCACTGGCGCATGTTGCGGTCCACTCTGAAGAACCGTAGCATATGCACCCGCACACGCTCCCACCTGATCTTCCGCACAGACACATTGTACCCCTTGCAGGATACGGCCTCCCCTCTCCAACATCAGTGGCAGGTGGAATTTTATGAGCCACAGGAACCCACCCAATGTCCCTCGGGACATCCTGCCCTCCCTGCCCACACCCGGCATCTCCCTACACATCTGTGGAGCCCACACAGAACCAGAAAAAGCCTCTAAAATATCCCCAACAACAATTTAACTGCACTACCCCCAAGACAGGCACCTTAGCAAAATTGAGGACAGGAGACTGTAAAACACAATTAATGAGTACACAACACTTTACAGACACTATACACAGGACACAGGACACAGCAACACTCTCAAAATCACTAAACTGCAGTACACACCACCAAGAAACCAGCACTCTCCACAATAACCAGCAATGTGCTCAAAAGAGAAACTGAAAGTGCAGAACACTACTCCAGCAGACAGGAAGCATGCAGACATCACTTCCTGTCTCTTTGCGGTCCGCTTTTGAGTAAGCGGCTAAAATCTGCACACAAATAGTCACATGAGTAAACTTATAATGGCAAAAAGTGTCGCGCAATGTATTTTAACATCGGGGCGGATGGAAAAAAAGAATCGCTGCGTGTTAGCGGCCAGATCTGCTCCGCTAAGAGCAAATCAATACACTGATGTACAGTCTTAGTGCAAATTTCATGTCAGAGCCCTGTAACAACATGTTGAGGTTGGTTGGCACTCAAATGACCCCATGAAAAGGATGTTTCACAACACATGACACCCTAACTTGCAACATTCAACACAGGTCACACCATAATTGCATATCTAACAAGAGAACCATCAATCAATCATGGATTTCCTAAGTGTGCTACTCACCCGTGGGGGTCACAAGGCGTAGGGGCATGACTTTCGGCACGCTCTCAAGTTGTCTGTGTACGTGCATGTGTTGAAGGTTATGTTGACGTTGCGTAGTGGTTCGTGTGCGATGGCAGATGTGGCTCTGTGGTAGATGTGAGGGGGCCAGGGGTCTGTGTGGGCCCCCGAATGGATGTCCTTTCCTCAGCCGGAGGAGGTGTCTCCCATCCGTGGCCTGGTGTCCATTTGGAGATGGCGGTCTGGTTGTTGTCTCAGGGGTGCTGGTGGTCCATCTGCTGCAGCCAAGTTAGGTGGTCCACATACTTGTTGTAGGGCTTGTTGATCTGGAGGTGGTCAGGCTTCCTAAGCTAATTGCTTCTGACACACAGAAAAGCAGGTTTTACCCCATTGCACGCCCATTTTTCACAATGATTTACCCCATAGCACGCCATATTTTCATATTTTACCCCATTGCACGCCCATTTTTCATTATTTACCCCATTGCACACCCTATCTTCATATTTTACCCCATTGCACACCCTATTTTCAGATTTTACCCCATTGCACGCCCATTTTTAATATTTTACCCCATTGCACGCCCATTTTTCATTATTTACTCCATTGCACGCCCTATTTTCATATTTTACCCCATTGCACGCCCTATTTTCAGAATGTACCCCATTGCCCGCCCATTTTTCATATTTTACCCCATTGCACACCCATTTTTCATGATTTACCACATTGCACGCCCATTTTTCATATTTTACCCCATTGCACGCCCTGTTTTCATATTTTGCCCCATTGCACGCCCTATTTTCAGATTTTACCCCATTGCACGCACGATTTTCAGATTTTACCCCATTGCACGCCCAATTGACACACTGAAAAGCATCTCTGTACTGAGGAGACATTCCCAGCATGGATGAAGTTTTGTTATTTTCTTTGCACATACTGTGCAACGTACCCTTTTCAGAG
Source organism: Calotriton arnoldi (assembly GCA_963921515.1). Lineage (NCBI taxonomy): Eukaryota > Metazoa > Chordata > Amphibia > Caudata > Salamandridae > Calotriton > Calotriton arnoldi. Next base: position 3,420 of record CAWUFW010016937.1, on the reverse strand, counting down.
TGATGTACCCATGCTGGACAGTAACATGCAGACAGGGTATGTGTGTATGTTTTTTTATTGGCACACACCGCGATTGCGGTCATTTTGCTATGAGATACATTGAGGGGGACTGTCACAATGTGACGTGAGCAGTTGAAGAAATTGTTTATTATCTCGTAACCCTTCGGAAGTTCCTGTTGCATTTACTATGGGGTGTGCACCACCTGCCTCATCTTCCTCATCATCCTGGTCATCGTCCGGTGCAGCAGGCACTTGAATCCATGGAGCATTGGCGTGCACACATATATTGTGCAATACACAACATGCAAGGATGATTTTGTTGACCATTTCAGGACTGTACAGCAGTCTGCCACCTGTGATGTCCAGGCAACGGAAACGTGACTTTTAGCACGCCAAATGTGCGCTCCACAATGAACCTGGTGTGTCCGTGGCCGCATTATACTGCTCTCTGGGCCAGGGTGGTGGGGTTTCGGAGGGGTGTCATCATCCACAGGCATAGTGCATATCCTTGGTCACCTGTAACATGTGATAGCGAGATGTTTACATTATTGGTTGTGGCCGGCTGTGTTGTTGGTGTAGATGGTTTTGTGGTGTGTCATTTGTGTTATGTTGGATTTCTATGTTAGCCATGTGTTGCTTCTGACTGATTACAAGCATCACTGCAAATTAAATTGCCCTCACTGTTGATACCCCCTCCCCAATCCTCATCAATTGTGTGCATTGCGCGGTTGCATGACTGGCTCTTCTACCATCTATCGATGGCACTCATCCACCCTCCTAACAGTCAATGCCATGTGACCGCGCGGAAAGTGGCAAAATGGGCCACACCAGACACGGTTCACATTCAGTTGTGCTGTCGCTGCTGCCAGACCTGCCCCAATGCACAACACATGCTGTTTCCTGTCCAGAGCGGCCACATATCAACAGTCATCAGCCCCCTCGCATGCAGGGCCCATTGCAGGCAGGAACGCTTCACCCACAGCATCAGCATCATCAGACGCAACACTGTCCACTCCGTGGACTACGTACTCATTCGGGAGTGTAGCCTCCGACTCACATGCCACGACTACTCAAGATCCATTTGACTCTGGGAAATGTTAGCTGACAACAGACTGTCCCAGATCTTCACCACACTGATCTACAAGGCAGGGCACACCTTTGACGGCTTCTTTGCATGTGTAGACTTCTGCCCAGTTCATCGGCCCCACTAAACGCACGCATGCTGACCACTTACGCATGCACCACCTTGTTGATGTACCCCAAGCCACCGTTGACCACATGCAGGCCCCTACAAAGTTGGTGTAGATCAGTCACCGAGGAGATGCTACACACCACCATCAACAGCAACAACCACAGTCACTGCCATCGCCAACAGCTAATGCAAGTCCACATTTTCCAAACATGTATCTCCAACTGCGCATGCACCCTTGTCCCACTATACAACTGCAACCTACAGCAGGCAATGAATGCCACTCTGGTCAGCACCAACCTCAGAGCTGGCAGATGCATCTGCTGACACATGGAGTGGAGCTGGTGCAAGCTGTGATACCAAGTAAACAGTACCACCAACACGTACAGAATGCTCATATTCACCATCAACAATACGCACACACACACAAACTGCTCTTTCCAGGTAGGATTGCTGTGAGTTGCAACATGGATGATCAACAGCTGGGGTACATGCTATACGAGGGGAAACATGAGTCCTCATCCTCGTAACAGAACAATCAGCATGTGGCATCACCTGGTGGTCCAACGCCTTCGGATGCCCTCACCCCAAATCTAGGTACCTCCAGGCCCCATACTTGACTCCTCCATCTCCATGTACCTACAGGTGTACGCAGTGGCCTGCAGCTGCTTTGCCAGCCTCTGCATCCTCCATGCAACCTTCACATGGATCCACCCATTGTCGGATGTAATAGTGACCCACACAGTCATTGTCATCAGGCTGGGCTACAGAAACACACTATATGACAACATGGGCACGTCTGCGGTCAGCTTGCTCCCGACTGTCCAGCACAACACCTACACACTGGGCCTTGTATTCCTACTTCATTATGGATTGTGTGCTCCACTCACACATACATGGTTTCCACCTTCTCACCACATTTGCTTATGGGTGGCACAGGGGCTAAGCATTTGAGGATGGTTTGTCTCACATATCTAGCCACAGCTCCCACAGTTCTCGGTGTTGTTGTGTCTGGTATGTGGGCATGTTGATTGACATGTTGTATGTGTGATTGTGACATGTACATTCTCACACTTCTGATTTGCATCTCTGTGAAGTTGAGGCATGTGGTGGGTCATGTTAGTACTTACTGACTAGCACTGCATTTCCATAGGTGCACATCCTGGAAGCGCTGGTTTATGATGGACTGTCGGAAGATGTAGGAATCATGCACACTCCTGGGAACTTGGCTATGACATTGGTGAACAGTCCCCGGAGGTCCACTATTGCCTGCACATCTCATGGAATGGGTGTGCTGTCTGTTGTGTATATGTGTGCACTGTCCATCAGGGGGCACAAATAGGACATGTGTGCAGTCAATTGCGCCCAACACCTGTGGGAATCCAGCTATGGCGTAGAATCCTTGCTTGGTCTCAATCTGTTCCTGCACAGTGTTGGGGAAGTGAAGGTGCTGGGGTATCAGGATGAGTATGCCATCCAAGACAGTTGGGAGGAAGATTGAAAAGGCTGCTCTGTGAGACTCCCCTCCAACTCTGGCCGTTGTTGGTTGAAAGGTCCCAGAGGCCAACATATGCAGCACGGCCAGCAGCTTTGTCTGCGGAGGGATGCTGGTTCTCCGCTGTGTATGTGGCGTTAGCCTGTGGGCTAATCAGGTTCAGGAGTGTTGGATGGATGTCCTTTGAGCCTGTAGTGGGCAAATGACATCTCTGCTGCGTCAGAGTCTGCGAGGCTGAGATGTCTGTGCAGGGCCCGCTGTCGTCTTTGGCGCAGCCTTGGTGGTGGTCCTGGGGGAGGTGGCAGTGGCGGTGGTGGTTGTTGCCTTTGTGGGACTCCAAGCTGAATGATTAGTACCTCCATGGCGTCTGTGGGTCTTCAGGAGTGTGTCTGGGCTAGTCTCCTTTATATGCCTCCATTTATCACAATTTTTACAATTTCTAGACCTGTTTTTTTCAGGTTTTATTTTCCTGCAGCTAAGAGGCCTTAGCGGGACTTTTTTTATCGCTTCGCGGGTCCGGGACATCATAGTGCGATGGTGTGTTAGCGACTTTTTTCATGAAATTTTGAGAGGGAATGCCTACTTAGCATATCATTAGCGAAAACTATCGCTGCCATGCACGGCGATAGCAAAAACGATAGCTATTGCTGGAGCTGTCGCTAACGCTTGTTAGCGACATCTTGGTAATAGGGGCGATAAAAACGCGTTACATGCCGGCGATAACTGGCTTGATAAT